>KZ505649.1:2510213-2534987 GCA_002844005.1 Limosa lapponica baueri | reverse complement strand
TTGGGAAGACAAAATGCTGTAACTCTGAATGTCCCTCGCTTCCTTCTTCCCCCAGCTTTATATGCTGAGCATGATGGCATATGCTATGGAATATCCCTTTGGTCAGTTTGGGTCAGCTGTCCCGACTGTGTCCCCTCCCAACTTCCTGTGCACCCCCAGCCTACTTGCTGGTGGGGCAATAGGAGGAGCAAAAAAGGCCTTGAGAGGTTAGCAACAACTGAAACCACCACTGTGCTATCAACACCATTTGTATCCCTAATCCAAAACCAGCTGCCAGCAATAAAGTCAACTCTATCCCAGATGAAACAATGACATAACGAAAATAAGTAACACACCTGCCTGAACATAATTTATTACTGTTATTTACTTGGGTTACAAATACAAGTTCTAAGTTGCTATTCAGTAAGTAAATTAATTTATTATTTTTATTCTGACTACTCCCTCCAAGTACATCTTTTGAGGATTTCCATTGCAAAAGTAGAATTTCATGTTCATTGCTACTTTTAGCACAAGAGTTTGGGCTGGTACTTTTTACATGAGAGAAGACACGAGCCTTGGAAGACCAAAAGGGATTGTTAATAAAAGCTGCAGATCAAAAAAGACATGCAGCTACTCCTGTCAAGTTTGAAAGATTATTTTCAGTTTAGACAGCATGAAAGTAACACACCTAGTCATAATTTAAACCACAAAGTAATGAAGAATTCAGCCTGCCCCTTTCTAAAGTTATGCTAGCAAGGGAGATTTCAGTAAATTCCTACTGTTTTGTACCATCTGTAATTTGCAGCCCTTAGTGCAGAACTATCATTATGTATTTCATTCACAACTGAAATACAAGGAAAATATGAAAGTTAAAATAACCCAAAAACCAAACACTCAAAAAAACAGTGAGTAAATAGAACAAATTGAATCTAGTTTACCCCATAGAGAAATTTAGCTTATTGAATTCTGCTCATTGAATGTTTATTCACCTAGAGGATGAAAAACTCTGAGTGGACATTATCCCTAGTTGTGGAAACATTCCTGAATTTAATAAGTATTGAAGAGCTCACAAAAGAGAAAGTGGTGATGTCTATATTTAAAAAAAAAAAAAAGTTTCCATCCTGTGAGTCATTTATCTTCCAAATTCAGTGAAATTTTCAAATTCAGGAAGAATGGTCTCTTTTTAAAAAACATCCATACAGAAGTAAATAGCTTGCAAGTATAACTAGCATAATTTTTTGTCTCTAATGGCCAATGTTAGCTGCAGAGAAAAAAATCTAGGCTTTGGACAAAGTCCTTAGACTAAGTTTGCCTTCCCTTTTTTATTCCATCAGATGTGGAAAAGCATGCACCATCTTCACAATTAAAGGTACTGCTGTAACAAACAAAAGAATGTGAACTACGGACTATAAAGGAGCACACTGAAGTCTTAAACCTTTCCCCCTCCCCGGTGCAATTCATGCACGCAGAAGATATGGGCTATGAACCCTTGGCACTTATCTTCCGGGAGTATGCAGTAATCTACGTCCCTCATATCTTGTACCAAATAGTCAAGACAACTAGTTATTCAGTCCTACAGTAATAAACACTTGAGACAACCCAAAGAAGAAATGAAAAGTTATGCGTGCCAAACTTCAGCTGAATTCCTTCCCCTCTTTTCTGCTACTTTGAGAAAAAAAAAAATAATGTATCGTCTCCATCAGAAGGGATACATTCCTACCGGCATTTTTGGTAGAGGCAGGAGGAGTCTGAGAGCTGATCTGATCCAGCTCAAAATTCCCTCTGAGCACTGACAGCTCTTCAGCCTGGTTGTGTGAAAGGCTGACAGCATCCGCAGCTAACAGCTATCGACAGAACAACAGAATAATTGGCCTGGCACGCATCCACCTGCTTTTATTTCCCCTGACCCTGATGATAGGGGTGGAGGGGGAAAGCAAGGGAGGATCAACCCAACACAAAGCTGGACTGATGGGGTCATTCTTCAGAACGAGCCTGGAGCAACGTTCAAATCCATACCCCAAACAGCAAAAGAGAATTCACCTTCGCAGGGCCCATTTCTGCTGCCCAAATCAGCGTATTTTTTTTCAGCTTTTCCTCTTCCCTTCTGAAAACCCATCTCCAGGTATTACCCACAAACATCCTGCGTTCCTGTTTTGTTCACTATAATCGTGATCTATGTTGACAGGGTTTCCTTCCTTAAGGAGGTGTTATGAAGATTGCAGTTAGAAGCCAGCCTGCTACTTCAGCGCAGGGAAGCAAGGGATATTTTGCACCAAAACAAGAAACCCTCTTCAGGGCATGACTGGGAAAGAGCACATTGTATAGGAAATACAAGCCGGCCACACATGGAACATGAGGTATAAAGTTCAACAAAAACAGCTGATTTGTTCAACATCACTGCCTCCCCTGCTCAGTGATTTAGGCAGAGATATACTCTTCCTTGCATGACGAGGACAAATCTCTTCTTGTATGCGCTTATGACTCTAAACAAAACATACTACATTCCTTTCCTTTCACAGGAAGAAAATGGTGCAATGGTATTCTTCAAAAAGTATAAGCCATCACAGGTATTTAACTAGAGAATTCTGTGGAAAAACTTCTTTTTAAGGATTTTCTCCTGTACTCCAAACATCTAAAATTTGCATAAAGCAACAGAAATTTTTGGACATGCAAGAACTGCCAGCTTTGTCCTTGGGTAAATTGTTCTTAAAATAAAAAAAATAAAGTTTTAGAAGAAAGCAGAGCATCTTGCTCCAAAAAGTACATGTAACCTTTTCTTGATGAAAATGGGAGTGATCTGAGAATGGACATAATCTTCCCTCTTTGATCAACACAGCAAACATAAAAAATCAGAAATACTTACAATTCCAAAGGCAAGTTCTTTCTACATCTGCTTTAGGCTATTTTGGCTGTAGCATTTATGTACTCTAATTATTTTCTGCATTAAATACCATAAATATCCCTGTTGATTTGTGATCTATTTGTGGGTTCCAACATACAGCTGTATTTCATTTGGTTGAGAGGACATTCTGCAAGTAGGACTTGTACACCAGTGCATTTCATGGACAATCATTATTATTTATGGATAAACCACTGATGCTAACAGCTTTTCTCTATGCCTTAGTTCAACAGACATAAGTCTGTGTACCTATACCTAAGTGTACCTCTGTAGGAGAGAGGAAGAAGATTAATGTATGATCCACTTCAAAAGTAAGTGAACAATCCTTTCACTTCATGTGGAAGGAACTTTGCAGTCCCTTTGCAACACAGAAAATACCTTTGCAAGCAAGAAATCCTAGCAATTTCTTCAGAGACAACAGATTTTCCTCAAAGACAATACACAGGATTAATAAAAATATCCTCTCTCTCCTTATGAGTAAGCATTCTCCCCAAATTAGCTTAACCTACTGTACACAACATTATTTCTATTTGTGCATGCCTTTGGGGTTCTATTGATAGAGCTACCACCTGCACAAGGTATTTTGTTTGACTGGCATGCACATAACACATTTTGTTTAGCCCATTAGAAAGAGAAGAATAGTAAGTATTGAAGAATAAGGTATATCTCATAAAAAGACAATCATGCAAGTTACATCCACCTACCTGTACTAGTGCGATATGTGCCTGTGTGTGCTGGTTGCAGAGGGTCCCCCTGACTCTGGCTGAGACTCCTCATAGGGGGCTTCTGATAAACTCTGTCTTCGTAAATAGGATCTATATGGTGTTCTGGAGACTGCAGTGCCCTTAACTCGGAGCCAAGGTGGCTGTGCTGGCTGCTGTAAGATGCCCGAGACCCAGCTGCAAACAGATTTATAAGAGACATTTGAGAGAGAGGAAAAAAAGTGACAAATACAGGATCTACTTCATGAAAAGTTTACTTGAAAGCAGCACTTCAACTCAAACAAAAAACCCCAAAGAAATAATTGCTTTCAACATACAAATAAAACCAGCATACAAAGGCAGCAACAGCTCCAGATAATCACTTTAGTTGCATCATCCAGCTGCCTGTATCTACTCCAAAAACCCATTTCTTCCAAGGAAACTACATATTTTGTAGACCAAAGGGGACCACAGAAGAATCAGGAATGGGGGAGAAGAAGGAAGAAGCAAAGTCAGAACTAAATTCACATCTTACGCCCATATCTTTAGAACTACAAATGAAATAAGGTAAAGCTGATGAGTAGATGAAGTTATATGAATCACAAAATCATAGAATCGCCCAGGTCGGAAGGGACCTTTAAGATCATCAAGTCCAACATTAACCTAACACTGCCAAAACCACCACTAAACCATGTCCTTAAGTACCATGTCTACATGTCTTCTGAATACCTCCAGGGATGGTGATTCAACCACTTTCCTGGGAAGCCTGTTCCAGTGTGCTGATCTTTTTGCTGCTTCACTAAAGCACAACAGAACCATCATGCCCTATCAACATTTTGTCCTCAACAGTTTAAAAAAAAAAAAACCAAAAACATATTGACAAGACTATCTCCATCTTAAATCCTCACAGTATGGGCAAATTAAACATCCCTTCTGGAAAAATTATTTTAAGGATACAGCTCTTTTTTTTTAAAAAAAAAGATCAACTGGAATTGCATTAAGTGTTCTTAATGCAATTAAGTGTTCATTTCTACTATTAAAACATTATTTTCTATCATGATATTTCAAAAAAAGAGATGTATATATTTCCACCATGACTACCGTTGTCATTTGAATCATTTTGTCGTTGAGGTACTTCAGTTCCGTTGCCTGTTAGCAAGGTTCCGAAGGAAAGTCATGGGGAAGCCAGACAAGTATTGCAAGCAAGTATGCAAGCAACACTTGACAAAGGTTAGGTCTATACCACAAAGTAATTACATGCTATTTAACTGTCTAGAAAAAGCAATCAAAGATACAATGTATCACACCCTTGCTGATACTCCTGTGAGATTAAAATCCTGGATGTGGGCAATGTTCTAGTAGTTTAGCTTGTGCTGCTCAGACGAACAGTGTAGCCATGCCTGCCGAAAAGTCTCTACCGCATTCCTGGTGTTGACAGGGGTTTTGTTGCATAAACAAACACTAAATATTTTCAAAATGTGAAGCACAGACAAAGCTGTGTGTGACAGCAACATAGGATGGAAGTAAGAAAGATACACAGACAGAAAGTTACTTAAACTTTAATACAAATTGTCTGGAGGAAAAGAATAATTTATTCCATTTCCTTCTTTCTAATCAGCTTGTGCCATACAGGTGTTTTCTTCTGAATTTTTCAATGTACGTGCATGTTTTCAGTGGAATACCCTATTTGCAAGTTTTTCCCTTCAAACATTTTTCAGACTGACTTGCCATTAGCACACTACTGAAAGTAATTCTGTTTTTCCCCTTTCTAGCAAGTCTGCCAAGAAACCCTAAGACATATTTTACCTGTAACTACTGCAATTATCCAGGAAGTTGATATCACTATTATAGAATTAAACTCTTCATGGTCCTCGTTTTCAAAATGCTCTTTAACCCTGCATCTTTGAGACTGACTCTCAGAGCAGCTGAACGACTCCACCAAATTCTAGTATCCTTCAGAGTGGATTCTAAAATACAGCCCGTTACGATTATGTTCAAATTTCACTGTGTACTTGGTTCAATTTGTATTCAGAGAAAAAAAAACACAGAAGAATTGAGGGCAGCATTTCAGAGGTTCAACAGTGCACCAACAAACCAGATCTGCTACAGAATAAAGAATTACAGCCCCTTCTGTAAGTACTATGCTTCTTTTGTCCATTTACAAATTAACAATGCTCTTTGGAGAGCACTGATAATTTTTACCATTAAAAAAAGAACAAGGGGGAAGTGTGATGGATTTCAGACAACTGCATCCTAACTCATCTACACACTCAGCCCCTCCACCATATTCTGCTATTACTTTTGAAGACAGCGGAAAGACAGTTAGGATAATTGATCAAAACACAGACCAGGAATTCAAAGAATTGATGCCATGAAGAAAGAGAGAGGTATAACAAGCCTCCCGCCTGCATCTTGGGTTAGCAGCAAACAGCTACATCCTTTACTACCTGAAGCTGCAAGCTGAGCTGTGTCACCTGCTTCAAAAAAACCCTTATATTAATGCAGTCTAAAGCTCACATATGTTGGAAAAGCAACAAGGTCAGAATGGTCAGCAGCAATCAATATACTACCAGGAAGCAATAAAACATCGGATTACCATTCTTGCATTCAAGGAGGCCCATCGCCCTCAGAAGTGCCTTCCCTAAACGTAACAGCATCATAAACACATGGCTCACCTCAAACTGCATTTGTCCAAACCTCAACCAGCCACCATCCCCTTCACCCCACCGATAACACTGCACCGCTCTGGGGTGCTTGAAACCAAAGCAGTGATGTGCAGCAAGGCCACAGGCATCTCTCTGACACATTCTGAAAACGCATTCATCCCCCCTCCCTGGCCAACCCTTCCCTAACAGCAATGACTTTTTTCCGTTGGGGAAGTATAAGGCATCAAGCCCATTCAAAGACACGCCTACATACAAGTTCGAAGAGAATCATTAAATTTACAGTTATGCAAGCCATTAATAACAAATGATTTATGTACATCAGAGTAGACACAGAACTTTTATGATCACGGTTCTGAAGGAGTGGATTTTTTTTATTCCTTCTAGATTAAAAAAAAAAACAAAAAAACACCAAAAACAAAAACCAGAGAAGAGCTAAGATTATTCTGGGGCTGAAGAAACCACTTGACAATTAATTCCTTAAATAGTCAAATCTTTAGTTTGACAAAAGACTGAGAAATTATTTGATTGCAATGCCGGAGATACATCACAGCAGAAAGTGTGGAGAAAACTAAAAGGCTCTAAAATAACAGTGAGAGGCACCAAAAGTGAAGCAGACTATCTGGGGAGAAAAAAAACCCCACAACATAACACCACACTTTTTTTTTTTTTTTTAATAAACACGAGAAACTGATGACCTACAAGAACAAAGCATATAGAAAAGAGAATCTTCTCCGTCTTCTGAAGTCTCCAATTTAAGGCTGATACCTGATGATAGAGAGTGGAATGCCCCTTCTCCTGCATCTGTGTGGGGTTTGTAAAACTAGACCACGGTCAGGCTCCACCAGGGTTATCTTGCGAGTCCCCAGTCAGGTTAATCAGATTAGGCCAATGATGGTAACCCAGAACCAGCCAGAAGTTTTACTAGATGAAGATACCACATTCCTACCACCTTTGCTCTCCTCTGACATTCAAGATGGGAAATAGAAAGAACCCAGGAGTGCAGTCCTACCTGTTGGATCAAAAAGACAATCTCCATCCTTTACACTCAAAAAGCCAATCCCTACTAGCTGAAGGTTTCCAAGTTATTCAGATACGTTCCTCAGTAGCATCGGGAAATGGCTGGTTTTAGATAAGCTCTCACTTTCCACAGGAAGAGAAATACTGTAATCAGACAAGTGTAACCTCAGAGAAATACACAAAATAATCTCTAATTACTGTTCAGAGCACGGGCTGCCATAGAAATAAATATAACAGACACATTTGAACGACACTGCTAATCTGACAGTTTAGGTCAATAAAGTAAACCACTATATTGGCAGGATTTTTTATCTCAAGAAACTAAAGACATTAAAATTATTCAAATGAATGGATACACAGGCATTTGCACATGCCTTAATAAAGTCTGCACAGTTTTCATTTGTGCCCCTTGTGAAAGCCTTTACAACCAGTCATCCTGCCTTTCTGCAGCCCTAGGAAGGAGCCCTGCAAATTCATGATATGCTCTAAACATCTCTGATAGCAAGAGCATACGGTACAGCCCTCCTCTCCAGGATTTAAGAGCTCATTGGAACCATGAAATATGCAAGTGATCATCTGAACATGAAGAAAGCCATCCAGATTTGGCCAGATAAACCATTCAGCCCTCATTTAGAAATCCCCCATCACAAAATACATTCATCGAGAGTCCTGTTAAGCACTTTCCTTATGTCTAAGATACAGGAGCACCATTAATGAGATATGATCTGAGGATGAAGCTCAATGACCATTATATTACCACTTATCAGTAATGTGTTTACACCATGTTAAACTTGGTTGCAACCCCACACATTTCAACACACAGTGTATCTCTGGCTACTTGCGCCTCCAAATATCAAACACTGATTTTGAACACACTATGATACGCTGTACTCGGGAGATTCGATTTTCTACCAAAGAGGATCGGCCATCCACAACTGGCTGTATGGACTTTAAATTTCAAATATAATGAAAACATTGCCCATCTAATTTGCACTGAGTTTTTCTTAGATTACAAGTCCAAAAAAACCCCAAAAACAAACAAACAAACAAAACAACCAACAAAACCCCACAGGATGGTAGAATTGTAGTAACCCTGCCAGCAAGATAAGAGACTGCAGGCACAGAAAGTAAAAGAGAATCAGAGCAATTTTGCAGCTTTGGTGTGTTGCATGATTTTCAGAGGACTGAAAGAACTTTTCAATTTACATGGCACATCAGGGCTGAAACCCCCTTTTGACACAAGTTTCTCTTAGCTTGCCCTGAAATGCAACTGTCTTTATAACAAAAAAATTAAAATAAATTATACAGTACATCAGGTCATAGCTTCACTGTAATTCTGAAATAGCAATATGTGAGAAAGAGGATATGTACAGTAGGATTTTTACTCTGAACTCGTATGTAACAAAACCTATTTTACAGGCATTAACCTGGTTTATTTTATGTAGAAAAGAAGTTGATGTGAACCTAAGTGCAGAATCAGAAGCGAACAGGGTAAAGGAGGAGGAGAAAGAAGTAAAACATTCATAGCTAGGGTTTTGATGTTGACTTTTTTTTTTCCAGAAATGTATGCAGAAACCTCTCCAAAATGCTTGTCTGAATACATGCATTTTCTCCTCACAGCATTGGAAGTTGACAGTATGATCTACAACAAATGTTATTATAAATAAAACTAATAAAACTCAGATAATGGGAATATGCCAGCACTGTGTGATGAAAAGCACGGTACCAAGCAGAAGAAAACATATCTAACCCAAGTACTGAAAGTGAATACAAGTTGTCAAGACATGACAGATGGTTAAATTAACCAGTAAGACATGACAGGCCATATGGCAGTACCAGCTAATGCACACCTTGGGTATGGCAGCTTGCGCCCTTAGCATACCAATGATCTACATTCACCAGAACCGAGACACAGTCTGGATTAAATTCCCTTTAATAGGGTTTAAATTTTTCTTAAACACAGGTTTCTCACCTGTTTATATTTTAGACACACACTCTAAATATATTGATTTGGTTCTGAACCTTTTCTTTCCCCGATTACTGAAATTTAAGATTAACTACCGAAAGTTCAGAATTAAACTCATTTTTTCTTTATACTTTCTGCATTCTCACTACACTGTTCTGCGTAGCATACAACTATTTGTACAAATGACCCCAACACCCAGGATTATTTGTACAAATAAAGAAGGAAGTAATACCATCACTGAATTGACTGATTACACATGATGCCTTTCAACTTAGGCCAAACTCTGGATGTCTGGAAATAACATGGATGTGCTACTTTGGCACCCCCAGTCCACACTACAGAAGATCACCACAAAAAAAAAGTATGTGCTACAGCAGAGAAGCCCTCAGAAAGAACATACTTGCCTCATTTCAGTATCTTAAGACTGCTTTTCGTCAGGTTTTCTACTTAAAAGATTAAAGTGTAATATGACGCATGGTCTGGAGTGTTTCTTGCAAACTATCATTGCACCATCAAACCTATTAACAGTTTCACTGTCGGGATACTATCACGTTCAGCACTATGGCTCACACTGTGGAATTTCCCAGACATACTTAATCTGGTTAATGGACAAATTATCTTAGGAAAGTCTCCTCAAAACGGATTGCCTTTGGCTGCTTAAGGGACACTGCAAAACCAGCCTCTGACCTAGGGTTAGCACTTTTCACATCAGTGCTAAAAATAAAGGTAGGGGAAACAGAAAAATGGATTACACTTTTTAAAGTGTAATAAACAGGTCCAAAATAAGCTTTAAAATCATTTGATAAAGCTTACTTTGTATCCGGATTATTTTTACCTCATTTAAACTAGTTTTTAACCAAATACTGAAATTAATTACACTAAGTATATTTAAAAAGAGAAATAATTCTAAAAACATTTTCTTGAGTTATCTATGTTTAAATTTTAGTCATGCAATGTGACTATACTGCAAAGTATTGTATTGGTTATTTTAATTCTACAACTATAAAAAAAAAAAAAAAACAGAAAAAAACCCCACACCATAAATTTGTGTTTCCTCACAAGCATTTTCTTTTTCCTGCTACTGTTCTGATCCTGTTGAAAAGCGTTCAGTTGCTTAAAACATTTTATCAAAAATAAATTGTTAGTGGGAGAAGAGAAGTGTGACTGGGAGCAAAGAGATAAGAGGTAAAGATAGCCAGGAAGAAACAGCAGATTAAATGTGACAGACAAGTTCAGGGAGATAATGCCCATTTCATTTCTGATCTACGGAACTGTCACTAAAGAAAGAACAAAAAACACCAAGAACTCCCCCAAACTGACCGCTACCACACAGCAGCAACAACTTGCCTTCAGTAAGGCAGGAAATGATAGATAAAATTCATTTATTTGTTTTTAAACTATTAGCTAATTATCACGTTGGGAGGTTTTTTTTCCCTTACCTTCTCTCAAGCTCTGCCTCTTCTCTTCCCTCAATCCTGCCAATTGTACAAAAAAAGGGGGAGAAGTCCTATGCACGAATAGGAACAGACCCTGCTATCCAGCGATACAAATCACTGTTTCTAACTTTCCTGCTCACTAACCACTTTGACTGAGGGTTGAGTGCCTCAGCAATAGGATGATGTTACTAAGCAACGATGCCAAGCAGCCACACATATGCTGTTTGGATAGTTCACCGCAGCTTTGTGACAATTCAAAATAACATCAAGCCTTTGTAGCAGAAGAGATTTCATTTGAAGTTTTGCTAAATATCCTTATCTTAGAAAAGATAAAACTTTATTATTTCCACTTTGGAATGCAAGAGCTTGTGTTGCACCACAGGCTCCATGCTAAAGCAGGTGCTGTGGCAACACATTCAACTCAACAAGTAAAGGAACAGAAATACTAGTGTATTTGGTGAGACATGTCCCAAAACTAAATATCCAGGAAAAAAAAGACTTTACAAAATATCCTGCAGAACCTTACAGCGACCACTTCGCTGACCAGGATTGCAAATCAAAAGGAAGAGAAGTGCATCTTTAATTCCCTAAAGCTGGGTCTTCTTTCCTCCCCAAGGCAAAAGGCTGTACGAAGGCAGACTTAGGAACCCAATTTCTGCCTGCTAAGCAGCAGTATAGACTAAACATCCCCAACCCTACAGATCTTTGTAGGGCTAGGGACCACTTCCAGAAGCATGAGTGATTTGCTAAAAAGCATTGCTGCCTCCAGCAAAACAAATCAGGCACTATTCCACTGACGCCTGCCAGTGAAAACTTCACTTTCTGATCGTGTTTAACATGGTGGAAAAGCACAGCATCTAAAAAACCCAGCAACTCACAACTCTTCCCCCTAAACCAAGCATCAGCTCAGTCAACCCTAAACAAAGCAAGTTTTCACAGCAGCTCTGGGGCAGGGGGAAGGGGAAAGCCTTTCTGCATCAACTCCTCCCTGCATATGGAACAGAAAGAATATCTAGAGCTTAAATCCAACTAGAAGTGAAAGTCTCAAGATTGTCACAGAAAAATTGTAGATTAAGGAACGCGGTTTTACAGCACAGTGGTTCCCAAAGGGCAGTTGCTGTGTAACATTGTGGGAATAGTAACACCAGAAAACAAAACTCACTTGGGGTAATGAAGTGTCAAGTCTGTCCAACTACAGCATTCCTCAACTGGCTTTTGCTGGGCAACCTGAATTTCTGATCTAATCATACTGTCATTCCTGGGAGTTCACAGTTCCAACAGGTGGTTTTCCAGCTGACAGGGAAAATGCAAAGAGATAGTTCCAATGAATCCTGACCACATGTGCACCTTTTTAAAAGGTATTAATTTATGATTAATATTGTGCATACTTCTTTTGCAAACCTATGTTCCAGTCTCTGATACGTGCAGTTGAAATTCAAGACTCCTCATCTGGGGTTTGCTCACAGAAGAGTGTTATCAACTTATCTTTTGTAATTCCTTTTACAATAAGATTGCATATTATTGGACGTGTGAACAATATTGACTTTTGGAGATTTTATCTGTAACACTTTGTACTCAAGCTTGCATTTCACTGAGAGAATAGAGAAAAGTATCAGATAGCATTTGTTCTTTACATAAAAGTAATCTTTGATAGAATATTAAACATTTGCTCCTCCCAGCGGCTTTCTCCTCCTCAGCAACCATTTGCTTGCAATCCCCAGTTTCTGGAACTTACCAAGACGGAGGTATTCACCAAGGTGTAACTCTGTGACATTCCAGGGGTAAAAACGGGGTTCATTATCTTTGCCTTTCTTTCAATGCCACATTGAAGACAGTGAAGACCACTTTGGACATTCTGTTACACACTGTATTACTCCAAGTTTTCATTATCCATTTGAGACTCATTGCATTTAAAACACCAGAGTGAAAACACTGAGCTTTTATTAAATGTATACATAATCGATTTGAATACAATCTCACCAAAGAATTGTTATGTCTGTAAAAAAGTTTAGACCAGCAATTATCCACTTTTACAGTTATGGCTTTTTGTTCCATAGATTGTCATAGTATTATTCAAGCTGGTTTTAGGTTGTTCCTACTATGTATACATCAAGACCTCTGCTAAAACACTTAAAATAATCTCCTATTATTGAAACCATTATAATCTAAAGCAATTCTAACAGGCTTGCTCTAAATAAATGAAATGCTGAGTATAGAGACAAAGAAAAGGAATACTACTAACACTGAGATCATGAGAGGCTTAAGGACTTAAGCAAAGTTTATGCTGGAATAATCATCATACAGATCATATCCCATAAAATAAAAAGTTTTCTATTTTAATTCATTACGCTTACTAATATAGCAATTGCACAATAGTAAGTAAGCATTTAGTAACCAACTTCCAAAACCTCAGAAAAATATCTTACTTAAATCCTTCCACAATAAGCAGCAAGTAAAAAAGGAAATGGACGGCTACAGACTTTTTTTCCAGGAACTTATTAAAAACAAAAAAAAAAAAAAAAAGAGACACAAGAAAAGAAAAGCAGCAAAACCAGCACAACAGACCTTGCAATGTGACACAAACCTCACAAATTCAGATTATCCCTGAAAAGCATGGCAAGGAGTGGACCATAACCTGAAAGACTCCTGTCACTCCAGCAGAGAGCCCACACTAAAAGGAAATGGCCATGACAAATGCTGCAAGAAACAAATGGTGACAGAAGGTCACAGGCAAAAGGAAAGCAGACCTGAGATAAGAAACATAAGAAATGTGTTCACAGCAGTTTGTAACAAGCCACTGGAAGGCATCAGCATCAAGAAGGGCTTTACCAGTACTTTCAGTTAGAAGAATGAGATGCATGTTAGTCCAAAGATGACAAACACTTGAGGGATTCTGAATTGTCCCATAGTTAGTTCCTGGTTATTCATAAATGCAAACTGACATCATTTGCATGTCAAATTGATGCCTCACCTGTGAGGCCAACACTTCCATGATCATATGGCTGGCTGAAGACATTTGCGTCAAGTTTTGCCTGATTTTACAAAAGCAGTGTGAAACCTAGTGGAGATGGAGAAAAACAGTGACATGCAATCCATCACAATCTTGATGAACTTCAGAGAAAAAGAGATTCTTGGCTAAAACAGTTCATCCTTGAATTCCCAGACTCGGAAATTAGGACCTTAAGCAAGGCAGGACACAAAGGAGATCACTTTGGAGAAGACTGCTCAGTTATGTTCCACATTAGTTTCAGAATCTTGGCAAAAGCAGCTCAAGGTGCAACGCAGACATGAGCCAGACAAGAACTCCAATTTCAGACTGAAAGAAATGCAAAGTTTTGATGAATAAGCCTTGAAAACTTTGAAGCTTGGTCACAGACCAGACAAAGCGCAATCATGGCTCAAGAGTGACTCTATCTTCTACATGGCTACCATGTTTCCCCCTTTGAGGGAAAGCTGAAGAGCATCAGTTACAGCAAAGATCCTCCATATGAGCCAAATACAACATAGCTGGTTAGTCAAAGCCCACTGTGTGGTTAAAAGCCACTAATGTGATAGCTTTTGCCATCACTCCCTTCTTGGTAAGATGCTATTATCATAAAAGCTGCCAAGGACTTAACTGATCTTGTCTTTGAAAAAAGGCTGTCAAATCCTTCATCAAATTATTTATTTTTACCAGGATTCAGCAGTTTTGATGTATAACCTCCATTTACTAATAGCAGCTACAGAAGCTAGCAAGCCTTTCTACTGTTAAGAAAAGAAGGAAACACATTAAGTCAGCTCTGTGTACAACAGGCTTCTTAATTTCTTGATTATCCAGGCAGATCAGTTCAGAAGACAAGAGGGCTGGAAAGAGTCTATCTTGTCCCCAGAGGGTCACAGCTGTATACAATTCCCCAGATGAACTCCTAACCATACATAACACACTCAATTTTGCTTGTTATGTGATTAGGCTGTGAAATATTCTATTATGTTCCTAGTATAGGTGGCCGAGACATACTGTAGTCAAGCAGGTCACCCAGGTCTTTTCCTACTCTTGTTTTCAGCCAAACACTAGCTATTAGCTGTATTATTAGCTTGGCTCCAATTCTGGTCTTTCCCTCTGATCTGCAAAACTCTTTCTACACAGGATTTATCTTCCATTCTTCAGAATATGCCTCCTAATATTCCACTATCAAAAAGTTTCCTTGGCATATTTTGGAGTTTTGTGCTGTGATAATAAAATGAAAAAGTATTTTTCAAGTGGCCAAAAGAGTTCTCCTTGTGGGACTTTATTAGTAGCATCCTTCCTTTCCATTAATTTGATTTTCAAAATGACAAACTGACAATGCCTCTTTGCCCAGGTCCTTGCCCACCTACACTTCCGCAAGAATACCCATCTTCTCTAGCTTAACTAAACATTTCCCAAGTGGTACTACAGAAAATGTGTGCTCAGAGCCCTGATAGGAAATAGGAAAACATCAGATATAATCTGAGAAAAGGTCAGTAAGCACGTTATTCCAGTACAATCTGGTTTTGGTGAACTCATGGTGCAAATTATCCCATTAACCATTTACCCCCTTCATATCTTGTATTATCCTTTCTATCAGCTTTTGTTGTAACGTCCAATAAAGCACTGTGATGAGCTGATGTGCAATTTTTCTTATACTCAGTCTTCCCTTTCTTCAGGGCATTATTAGCCCCAAACACACAAAAGGCTGTTGTCTCATCTCCCCCCCGTCTTCCCCCCCAATACCTGAAAGAGTTCAACTCACCCTCCTTCACGGATCATGCTCCCAGGGCTTTGATACAAAGCCTTTGACAAGCTTACAGCACCTTTTGGCGAGGAAATGTAAACACGACTGCATCCCTGCTGAACCCGGACGCTCAGGGAAGGTGTGGGTGGGAGAAGGTACCCCATGGAGAGGAGTCCTTTTGTTCTCCAGTCACAGGAAAACCGCCCCAGCATCAGAGGGCCACAGCTCTTTCTCCACCATTGCTTTCCTCCCAGGCAATGCTCTTTAAACCCAGGGAGAGCTTCAGACCTATGATCAAAAGGTTCAACTGCCCGAGAGCAGCACAGCTGGCTACCTGATAAAAGGGATGGTTTGCACCTGGGTTGGAGGGGGAGGGTAAGGGGCAGTAAGGCAAGATATAGACATACACTATGGAAGAGATAAATACAGAAAAGCATATGCAAAAATTTCCTCAGGAAATATTTAAGACCACTTGTATTCAAACTAATATGGCACTTTTCTATTCTTCACTTAGACACTACAAGTTGCAACTTGATGTACTTATTAAAAATCTATGTCATCCAACTGGCAGCTTCATATGCCATGCCTTATAATTGCAAGATTAGTCATCACTTGGTCCTTCTCATTTCAGCATATTAAATTCTGACTTTTGCTTCTACCCACTTATGATAATATACAGTTTCATGAATTCATTATCATTAGACAATCTCTCTCTGCCCTCCGTAATACTACTTTTATTAAAAACAAAAAGTATTCTGTCTGTTCTGGGTCCATATCTAGGTGATCTTCAAGTTTGACCCTACGATTACAGCAAAATTGCCTCATTTATTTCCCATGATTGGTCACAGAGAGAATTTGGTCCAGTGTAGTTTCTGGCAGCCACCACTGACGGCTAACAAATTGCACCTGTGAGCACTTAGCATCTCAGCATGGGCAGCCATGGGCACCTCCCCACCCAAGTTTTGGCCTTAAATAAAGGGAGCCTTCCTCAGCTCCCCAGTTTGCAATCTTCTTCCTGCTATAGGTGCTTTTCTTTGAATTAAAGTCACCTGCACTGCTTTAAAGTTGGTGTATGCACATAATAACCAGAAAGCTATTAAATATCCCAATAAATGAATGCTTATATTACCTCCTATCTCATACAGCAGCACTCCCTTCTGCCCTGAACAAGTGAGTTCAAGGCCAAAGATGTTTGGGACGACCCAGAATCACACTCCTGGTGATTGAGAAGGACAACAGGTAAGTGAGGACACCATTCAGACCTGAGTGTGGAAGGGGCAGTAACAGGCACAGACAAGATTCATCCTCACTAATGTGCCGTATCAAGAACAGGAAGCAAAGGAAAAGACAATGGTCAGTACGAGAATAGGGCACAAGTTTAGACATATTTGTAGCATTTGCTTACGAAGGAGGTCAAAGCTCAAGTTCATTAGCTCAAAGATACATGCATGTACATGAGGCCTCTGTATGTGGCTCTTGTCAATTATCCCTCTCCTACAAGCAAATTAATTTCATGTAAGCTAGATATGAAAGATGCAGGAAGAAAAATCATGGCAATAATCAGATAATTCAAAGACATCTATCTTATTCCTTCTGCTTTACTGCTGTAGACTGTCCATTTTGGATACCTTGCTCAAGTTGGAACTGAGCACTGTTGTAAATGTTTCAGTTGTAACAATTAGTAACATAATTATCACTGAAGGAATAGGTAGAAGTAGAACTAGAGGCAAACAAAAGCAAAATGAACACGAAGTTGTTTATCAGCTCCAAGACCAAACCAAAACTTCTAACCTCCAGGTTACAATGTGAAAATGAATAACTTAGTATCAGAAAAATACCAAAATCTAAGTCTTTGATTAGTATCTGAAACATTACTGGGTGCCTCAAAATCTTTTGTTTTGCTCTCTTGTCTGAACGAGTCTCAAAACAGAGAGTAGAAAGAGAAAAAAAAATCCTAGGCCTGCGCTGTCTGTCCTAGAACAAAAGGGCATTAAAAATGTTCTCATGTGTAAAGGCTGACTGACAGATAAAGGAATTTTGTAGCTAATAAAAACAAACAAAAAAAAAACTAGAAAAAAAATCTATAGAAAACTAGTTTGGTTAAAATTAATGAAGCAATTTTCTTCTCTCTATAAAAGAAATACTCCCAGGATTCTGTAAAAATACAACAAAAATAGCTAAGGGAAACAACTGAGTGTCCTTTTTGTTATGATCAATCATATTGATAGCCCAAGTGTCACAGCTTATCTCAAAGCCAAAAAACCCAAAGGTTTTCCTTCCTTACCTGTCCAAAGAAGTACAACTCTACTTCACACATAGACTGTTTTATTACCTCAGCCCGGTGTCTCAGGCATAGAGTTAATTCTGCGGTGATTTAGATCCACTTTTGCTTGGGGCTAACACTTAGCTTATTCCTTCCCTATCTATAATGCCCTGCTCAAAACCTGAACGGTGATACCTGTGGTGAAGTCTCGTCTTCATTTGTGAATTTGGGTTTGACGTAGTCTAAAAAAAAAAAAAATTTTTACTTGCCTACAGCTTAAATCCCTCAAAGAGACTGGTATTAACATGGGTTAGCACTATCATTGATTTTAATACTATCTAACTCTGCTAAAAGAGTTATTTCTCTCCCTGCCTCATAGTGATATGAAAGAAGGGAGTGGATGCATATATGTTCATGAGCAGTAATGCAGCCGTTCTAGCCAAACACATAGCACAGTGTGATCTACTGGAGAATTGTAACACTTAACCAGGTAATATTTTGTAAAGACAACAATGAACCAGCAATACATAAATGATCCAAAATCTTCATGCAATTGAGAGGAACTACAAATCCATGTTAGTGATAACATGTATCAGTTATCCCATACACAGCTGATCTGTCCTGTACCCGTATTCGACTGCATGCCAAAACCCTGAAACATGTCAACGCTCACCATCAAATAGCAGTCCTACCATAAATCTCAATAGGAAAACAGGGTTCAACATGTCATATGCAATGAAAAGCATACAGAAGGAGAAAGGGCAAAGGAAGGTCTCCAGCACAGAGGAGAAGAGTGAGAGAAGACAGATGAAGCAGCAGAAGGAACCGGTTAAGACCCTGATAAACTTAGAACTCTTCGCTCAATAAAGAGTATAAAGCATATTTTATATATTAACCCATGCCATAGTTTTATAAACCAGTGTTATTGTAGTATTAATACCATGCATGCACATAAACAGTCCCACCTCAGAAAGGACAAATTCCTTTTCTTTTTGATTTTACAGGGACCTGAAAGAAGATTCTGTTTGCAAACACGAGGCTGAGCACTTAAGTTTTCAGCAGCAGCATCAGGGCTGTCTGAGGGATGCTGCAGTTCTTGTTTCAGTGGAACATGTCACCACTACGTGAAGAATCACTGCATAATATTCTTTCCACCTAACATTACACAAAGTGATTCACACCAACACTCATTTCTTAAACCTATACTTTTAGTACAGCTGACTGAGCATGATGCAGTCTTCAAACATATTTATTTTCCTTTTTAGTTTTTTGCAATAAAGCAATGCATAAAATTGCCTACTATTGTCTTACATGTCTCTAGTCTTCCCTAAGCCTGGAAGAAGAGGCAGGAGTGGCTCTGCAGCATCCGGGCTGTTCCCCTGTCACTTAACCTGAGGCACAAACTACCTCATCAACACCCTTTCACTGCCTCCTCTCCCTTTGATCCTAAGCAAACCCACTACTCCTTTTGTACGGTCTATCTGATTCTGGCCAGCAGGAGATGCTTCAGAGGACCACGAAGAGTGGGCATCTGTGTGATGACCTGCCTCCTGAAAGGGCTTTCCCATGTTTCTGCTGCCTGCTGCCCTACAAACTCCTCCTTCCAGAAAAAATGGGCTGCTTTGGGGAGTTTGGCTCCCAGCAGCACTCCCCAGCTCAGTCCAGGCATGGTAGCTGCAAGAAGGTATTTACAAACTGTGCTTTCTGGATTCAGATCACTGCTTGAGCAGACAGTGGGCTTTGGAGCAGAGCAGAAAAGAAAACTACTTCCAAAACTGTAATTGCAGATCATAGCAATGAAGCAAGTAGACCAAGAATAAACACGGCAAGTGTACACTCAGAATCACTATATACACACGTACACACATACCCATACACGCACACACTTGGCAATGGTAACAGTTCAAGTATAACTAGACTTAAAACCCATTTCTGAAGACGTTTCTAAGGTTACTCGGTTAAAACTGAGTCACTGCATGCTGTTGCATGTCTTATTTTAAACTCAGGATGCAGTCTAAGAATTACCATTTTTATCATTTCAGGTTGTTTCATAATCAAGTTGGTAGGAAATTAATATAAATAATGCGATCTCTTCAATTAAATCTTACAAAAATTCTGGTTTTGGCAATCTGTTTTTGTATTGGACATTTTCAATTACAGGTTTTTAAAAAATTGATCATATCTGAAGATCTTCTCTTTTAAATATCTAACCGTGGTACTGGTATCATTCCATTTGTTTAGCACACTGAGACTCAGCAGGATTCATGAACTAGATAACTCCAGTACAAATTTTTAATATCATGCAAAAAAATTAAAACAAATGCATTATTTGTATACCCAGTAATTAACACAAATAATTATTTTTTCTTCCCGGAGATAAAAAAAGATTACTTATTACTTTCAGCATCATCATCCCTGTGATGACACATACATACCAATGCAACTTCACATTAATCACAGTAGGCAAACCATCAATCAGTGCAACGTGACAACTATTCTCCACTCCTCCTCCTCCTCTTGAAGAAAAAAAACCAACCAAACTATCTTTGGATGTAGTGAACAAGAAGCAAAAATCTGATTTATTGAACATCAGCTTTTTGACATACAATTGTTTGCTCTCCTTCTCAATGGGTTTGATTTCTAACACAGTGACTAGAAAACTCCTGCAATAATATAATACACTTACAAGCTCAAATAACAAACCTGTTCTGAGCAAAAATGCCTATCGAAAAAAAAAAGAAGATTGCCTTAGTAGTATCTGCAACATCTGATCCCAGCTAACTCTAAAGAATACGTTAATTTTAAGCCTCTATGTAGGCCATTGACTTCAGTGAAAGTCTGGAAGATTAGTCAGGCACTTAACACTGCTAGCAAATGTGTAACTCCGGGATGGCGGGGAGGCCAAGAGGAACAGGCTCCAGAACGGTAATGGAAACAACGGGTGGGAACACACAATAGGGAACTTTTGCAAAAGAATGGGTCATGTGATAGAGCTCCTTTCAAGGACTACTTGAAAGGCATGTCACCACCGTGCAAAAAAAAAAAAAAAAAAAAGCTATTTACTAACATACTGTTGCTTCCAATTTGATTTTTTTTTTAAGTAGCAATATTATCTCTGCCTGTCTGAGAACATTTGAGTTACAAGATTTCCCATTTCTTATAAAGTAAGACACTGAGATTTTCAGTATACTTAAAAGCAAGTCCCTAGGAGACGCAGTAACTCAGAAGTTTGTTGTTTGTTCTGAACAGAACAACACTTGTAAAAGTTAGTGTTGCTTTACCGATTTTTACAAATTTAATAGCAAGTTCAAATGATCAATCACTATCTCCCCCACTAAAATTCACATAAAAATCCACCAGCCATTTCCTAAAAGCATGTATCGATAAGCTTTTCTTTCACTCAAGCATAAATCAGTGAGAAGCAACTCCTCACAGTGGGTCCTAAAAAAAGGCAGGAAGGGAAGTACTTGCATTATGCAAGATGCAGAAGTCTTAATCAAAAGCTTTTATTTTAAAGCAATCCAAGAAAATGCCAGTTTCTTAACTTTTATTCAAATCAAAGTAGAAAATCCCATTAGGAATGCCTGTACAACCACTATTGGCCAAAAAGCCTAAAAAACTCAAAATCCATGTTGTGACTTGGGTCTGCTGCAGGACAAACAACTTGAACACTGTAGCACTTCAGAGTCATTATGATGGGCCTTAAGCCCCACAGAACCAGTTCTGACTAAGCTGTCATCACAGGTTTAATGCTGCATTGCTATAAAAGATGCCTTCTTCAAAAAACAAAACCAAAACCCCAATACAACACTAATTCCAATGCTAAAAGTACATAAAGAGAAATATGGACTGCACCTATTAGAAACTTCCCTTAGCAAAGACTTCTGTCCTAGAACAAAGGTAAAGAAAAATCAGGGAAATACTGGTAGTTCATACCCGTAGGTATACAAGTTTTAAATGGAATTATCCTCTGTTCCTTTGACGCTGACGGTTCCTTCCATGCCTACTTAGACTCAAGCAACTCTTGCTGTAGTAGGATGAACTTGCAAAACTCCCTAAAATACAAAATCTGTGGCAATTCTACATTGCCACTTTATTCCACAAAAGCAGTAATTAATACTTGTGGCCAAGAGTGTGTTGGACTACAGTGGGGAGAAGTTATACTCATTAATTACTAAATAAACCACTTTGTAATTTGAGTCTGAATATTTGACAACAGGATTGATAGAAGCGTCCTGAGATCTCAATTTTGGCATCATTTAGTGATGCTACCCTCTTTACACTTTCTGAACTTCAAAAATAGCGTTACATAAACAAACAAACAAAAAAGTTTTCAAATCCCCACCCTTTAAGTAGGAAAGAAACCCCATCAAATAGTTCTTACAAGGCAATGCACCAATACTATATTTTATTATCAGTTAATTTAATCTGTCTGTTTAGACATCAGACACTGGAATTATATAGGATGCCAACACCTAGGAGCCGGGGAGGGGAGATGGGTGAGAAGGGAAAGGGGGATGAGAAGTGATTTTCAACTCCACTAAGAAACTTGCGTACCTGCCTGATAAACACAGCCAAACCTCTTTATGTATCCTATTTATCTTCAAATCTATTTATGTCACACAAGAGAACATATGAGCATAGCAGCTGTTACTATAGCAATGAAACTGGAAATTTTGAGAACACAAAAAACCCACCCCTGAAGGATGCTCAGTTTAGCAGAGAGATGGTTTAGGGAACAGCACACCAGTATCTCACTTCTAGGATCTGTTCAAAGTCTGCGGTTACAGAGACATTAAATCAGCTGTAACAGCCTATTCCCTAAAGAGCACTCGGAGCCAAATAACCGCTACCTATTACACGGCTCAACTCGGTACACCGGGAGCTCCTGCCAAGTAACCCCAAACTTGTCAAATACCCCAGACTCGCCTAGAAATCGAGGGAGAGCGAATCCCTGCAAAAGGCTCCCTGTTTTCGGCCGCGGCGGCGAACGGATTCACCATGGTAACCTACTCCCCACCCAAACCGCGGGTGAGCGCAAGGAGCCCGGCGCTGCCAGCCCCACTCCCCCCCCCGCCCCGACCCCAAGCACCGGGAGGACGGGATGAGCCGGCAGAAGTACGGTACTTTCTTAAAGCAGCAGGCAGGCAGGCTGCTTCTCCCCACTTACCGCTGCCGGAATGAAAAAAAACCCAAAACAGAATTCCCCCCAAAACCCAATTTTCCATCGAACCCATCCAGCTCCTTCCCCTCCTCGGCCGGCAGCACCGCCGCCCCGCACCCGCCCAGGGGCCGCCGTTCCCCCTCCCTCGCCCCCTGCCACCTCCCCTCCGCGGGCGCGGCGGCCCCCGCGTCCCCCCACCCAGCTCCCCTCCCCGCCTCCCGCTCCGCGGCCGCGGACCCGAGACGGCGCCGCCGGCCGCGATTTACCTGCGAGGGAGCCGGGTCTCTGCAGGGTGGCGGTGGCGTACAGCTCCTGGGAGTGCTTGCTGTACTGATCGGCAGCGTGAACCAGCCGCTTGGTAGGCGACAGGGTGGCGTAAGTGCCGATGGTGGAGCTTAACTGGTGGATAGGAGAGGAGGAAATGTTAGACTGGACGGTGGGCGGGGAGGTCACTCGGATGGGGGACGGCGACAGTCCCGCCGAGGAGACGACGATGTTGATGGGCGAGCTGGTGCTGTAGGACTTGGCCAGGCGGCTGGGGGACTGCTTCGGGGAGGAGAGGCGCTGCGCGCCGGCGTAGGCGGCGCCCTCGGCGGCGGAGCCGGCCCGCGGCAGCTTGGTGGGGGAGCCGCCGGGCTGGGCGGGCAGCGGGGAGCTCACCCGCTGCGCCGGCAGCGTGGAGCTGGCGTAGTAGAGGGCGGCGGCGTGCTGGGGCTCGGGCAGGTGGAAGGCGCTGCCGTGGCTGGGCGCGAAGGGCTCCCGCGGCTGCGGGGCGGCGGGCGGCTGAGGCTGCGGCGGCGGCTCCGGGACGCCCGGGTGGGCGCCGCGGCCCCCCGGGCCCTGCTGCGGGAAGGAAAGGCAGAGGCGTCAGCGGCGGCGGGGCAGGGGGGGGGTGTCGCTCGCCGGTGGGGGCTGGCTCGCCGGAGGAACCCTCCCCAGCGGCCGGCAGCCCCCTCTTTGCCCTTAAGGCAGGCCGGCGGCACCCGGGACGAGGGGACCCGTTAATCTGCCGAAGCGTTTTCCAGCCTTTAGACGGGGGCGGGGGGGAAGCCAACTCCGCGTGGCGGCCGCCGGACACACCGCTCTGGGGGCTCTTGCTCTGGAACGGGCTCACGGACCTGCCCGTAAACCAGGCACCCATTAGCCCGAGCTTAAATAAATAAATACATCGATAAATAAATACCCCTACTCCTCCGCCCCCCCAAACTTTTATTCGGCATACATTAGGAGAAAGCAGTTGAAGCCACGGAAAAGGGCTTCAATCGGGTAACCCTCCTCGCAGACAAGCAATTCGGTGCCCGCACGGGCTGAGGCACCGCGCCGCGCTGACACCGCACCCGGGATCCGTCGCCGCCGCCGCCGCGACGGGGCGCGACCGTCCCCCCGCCCCCGGCAGCGCAACCGCGGCGCTGGCCGCAGCCCCCTCCCGAAGGAGCGGCGGGGAAAAGCCCCACCCGGCCCGGGTGGGTTCGCGGCCAGCCTCGAGTACG
The DNA here is from genome assembly GCA_002844005.1 of Limosa lapponica baueri. NCBI lineage: Eukaryota > Metazoa > Chordata > Aves > Charadriiformes > Scolopacidae > Limosa > Limosa lapponica. The sequence goes on along the minus strand of KZ505649.1, from coordinate 2,510,673 downwards.
GAGAGCGGTCGCCTCTCATTTACTTAGGCGGCGTAAAAGAGAAGGAGGGGGCGGGAGGAGCTGCCGGGGCCGGGGCCTCCTCCCCCGGGCCGCATCCAGCGGGATGGAGGGAGGGAGAGAGGGAGGGACCGCACCGCCGGCCTCGGGGCCCGCCAGCCGCTAAGTTCCCCTTAAGCCCAGAAACTGGGGTGGGGGTGTGGGGGTGTGCGCTGAGGAGGTGGGGAGCGAGCGAAAAGCCTGGGCAGATGCTGCCCATTAGAAACTTCAGAGAGAGAAAATGCCTGAGCCGCTTCTGGAGCAGGAGAGGATGGAGCTTGCCTTTACGCACAGGCGGCTTCCCCTTTTTTACTATCGGGGATCTTGGGCTCAAGAGATCATCTGCGAATCTGGTAACATTACAATCCTCTAATAACTGCACCCCCCGGTGAGCGAGAGCTCAGTGCTCTGTTGGAAGACGCAC
>KZ505649.1:2447047-2510030 GCA_002844005.1 Limosa lapponica baueri | reverse complement strand
TTTTTTTTTTTTACTAGCATTCTACAGGGAAAAAAACAAGTAAACAAAAGCACCACGTTCCTGGTATGAAACTCGATCTTTTTCACTATGATACCCAACAAAGGATTTCGTCAGGAACTGAGGGCAAGATAAAACAACTAATCAGAGCAAAGAGTAAGTGAGGTTCAAAATGCCAGAAATGTTTACTTCTTCCCATGTACACCCACTGGAATTTTTTCTGTCCCTTTAGTTTTTTAATTTTGGATTCCTGCCCCTCATTTTAAATGCTTTGTATCTGGGGGAAGAATATGTATTTGTCCAGACGTGGACTAGAAGCGAGGCTTTGGAGGAGCCGCTCCTGGTGCTTTACTCCTAGTCATTAATAGCATGGAAGCTACCAGCACTTGCAGCTTTCAGGCGTCTCAAGGGAGCACTGCCGGACCCAAACCTCATTGGCTTCAAGAGGTTTTGCACCCCGAAGAGCAATGGCCTCATAGATAAATGTAATGTAAACTAGTCCTTCCAGCTGTTCTGCATGGTAAGCCCCGAGTGGGCAAGGGGATCACAGATGTAAGTAGCTGGCTTGCTGTTGAGTTGGAGTGTTCTGATTGTTGGCTGCGAGTTACCAACACCGCAGCATCAAGTAGGAGCCTTGAAATTTTCATAAATGGCCAACAAGCTCAAGTTACTCTTTTGAAAAACTCATAACAAAACCGAGCAAGACAAACTCTGGGAACATCAACAAACTTTTAAAGCTGTTTTCATGCTGAGCTACTTACCGTCTCTGCTTTAAACTGGAAAGAAGGGCTAATCTGCAATTGACTGTCCAATAATGTATTTGACAGCAGTACAGTTTTCATTTTCAGGGTTTAAACTGTATGGCAACAACTTTCATAAAACAAAAACAGGCTGGCAAGATTTAAGACAACATGGACAGAGCAAGTTTTGCACATGATAAAAGGTCATTTGAATAAGTACATTATTAACTGAGATTTGTTAATAAATTTTACTTTCTGTAAAGTGGCATAATAATATATTTTGTAATATTCAACATTGTTCCAAAATGCTGTCTTCTGCAATGCTACCAGTGTCTTCTGCAACACACTTCTAACACACTGGTAACTTAAGCAGTTTGCCATTGATCATAAGGATTTTAGGCAAGCACTGTCAACATGTATATAGCATTTCTTTTTCTAATCTACTTGTACATGGCTTGATATGTCAAGGATTTAGAGTAATTAATTTTGAGCAAACCAATATTATCCCATATTCCTAATAAATCTCTACAAAGCTCCAGGCATTCTGCAAGTACTAATTCAAAAACCAAAAAAATCCCACTTCACGATTGTCTCTTACAGGGAAGAAGGTGTAGTGGCAGGACACAAGAACAAGAATTAAATGCTTAATTAAATGCAGTGTATAGTACTTCCTAAAAAGCTAAGCTGCTGTGAAGGAGAGAACTTTTGGATGAACAGATTGCAATGAAAACATTAGCATGCAGTATTTTCTAGGATGTGACTAATCTCAGACCTGTCTTAAATTTACTGTGAAGTTCTTATGTTTTTTCAAAGGGCCAAGTGTACAGTCACATTCTCCACTCATGTTTTCGAGAGGCAAAATATGGTTTAGTTTCTCCCTGTGTTTCTCCCTGTCTGTTGCTGAAGACAACCACACAGCCATGTCATTGTTCATGACATGTGAAGGTTATACTTCGCATGGAAGAATGAAATACGATGATATTTTCCCCTCATTATTTTTCCATTTATCCATTATTGTTGTCAACCTAAGAGTGAAATTGTGTTTAAACTAATAAATTGAGAGCAAATTTGCTTCCCACTTGTTATATCTTCCTGCAACAATCTATTGCATAGATACGAACAAAAATCAAGAACTTCGTATCACAACCCTATAAATATCTGTTCTAAGACTCAGAGATTTAATTTTTCTGCTATCCCAAAGAAAAGGAGCCTGATTTGCTTATTTGGATTCAATATATCCATTCTGATATAGCTTTTTTTAACAGTAGAAATCTGTGAAAAAACATGAGAACAACAATACAGCTATGAAAATATTTTCTTTCTCATTTAATCTTACTAGAAAGATCATTCTCTACTGATACGGACAAAATGAGATTTGCAGAGCTCTATACAGAAAATTACTGAGGGTGTCCGGTTAGATTATAGCAGACTAGAGAAAAGTCTAACTCCTGTTTACCTGCCATGATTCATGCACTTAATGCACTAAATTTCAGGAAATGAGGTTGGGGTTGGTTTTTTTTGTTTGTTTGTTTTTTTTTGTTTTGTTTTGTTTTGTTTGGTTTTTTTTACAACTCCAATTTAAAATTTAAATCAGAACTTTAACTGAAAAAGGTTAAATGAAAGACTGCCAGACAAGATTTCTGTTTTGTAAAGTGGAATCGAGAGGGGCAAATAACTGTGTTGAATTATCTATTCTGCTGAAATTTTTTCATGGATAAGGAATTACAAAATCCTAGATGGCTAGACAGCTTAAGCAAAACTTTGGGATCAGATGCTAATCACTGAAACATTGGCATGTTGATTCTTGGAGATTGCTCCCAGAGGACAAAATGGCGTGTAAGACCAGCAAAACCTGAATAGCAAAAGAACCAGCAAAGAACAAGACGACCATTATGAATACGCTAGCAGGTGCAGCAGTTCTATTGGGTACATCTTCTAAAATCCCTTCAAACTATTTTCTTCTTAGGCGTGCCAAAACACAAACCCAAAACCTGGTAGATTTTGTGCATCTATGCTTCATAATTCACAGGTGCTAAGGAACAGAACTTCTGTCAATGCAACTATGTGAGTCTTAGAAACAGAAGTAGGAAGAGAAAAGGCTTCATAGTCATTTCCTGGAAATGAGATAATGATACAATTTCCAGGAAAATGCTGGAAAATTTGAATCATGGTACCAGTTACCCTTAAGAAATGACAATTTGTGCTCAAAGACCTGTATACTTCTCTGACAGATAATAGAAGAAACTGAAAAGGTATGTTACATTTGAGTAAGTCTGCATGCCTGTCTTAGGTCTGGATGAACTTGTATATACAAGCATTTTTAGTTTAGCATTAAAGGCCAGCACCAAGATTTCAGCTTGTTTTGCTCTCTGGAGCTTTCAGGGATCGCTTGGCCCTTAAAATCTCAAACAAGGTTATATCTGATGAATATGAACATTGTCATATGCAGTACATTGTTGCCTGTGAGAAGAGCCTTTCTCTTGATTCTGAGGAGGATCTTCCAATTGGATGCTCAAGTTGTGTGGAAGACATCCCTCGAGGCTGCTTTGGCTTCTCAGATATTTGTGGTTGTTGCCAGCTTTAGGCAGCAAACTTGATCATCCTTACTAGGGTTTTCAACAGACACTAGTGGTCACTATCAGGAAAACCTGTCAGCCTACCTGATCCTAATCTCAAAAGGTCATACATATAGATGAAGGTAGGTAATACCATTGTAGTCTTCTACATCCACAAACAGAATTGTGTGAGATCCTTTGAGAGTGTCCAGGGATGGTCAATCTCTGGTTTTAAAGCAGCAATGAAAGCTTCAATCATTACCTATTGTAGGATCAATATTGTAGGATCAGCATTATGCAGGTCAGTTCTTCACTACCATAAGCTACATTAGTGAATTGTTCTCTGTCAGTGTCCTAATAAGAGTAATCTGTTTTAAGATTTCATCTGCTTCCTTTAATGACAGAAAAATTCTCATTTTCATATTTGAAATCCAGGTTTAAACACATCATCATCTGCCACATGCTGCCAGAGGCAAAGTCCTTATGTTAGATTTTGTCTGGGTAGATTATCAAGCAGCCTATCGCCTTGTGGCACAGACGACTGATGGCGGGAAGAGCTATGAGTCTAACTGAAACAGGCCAGTATGCAGGTTTTGCTTGATAACTGAACAGATTCTTGTACTTGTTAGCTAATATTCTAAATAGGGCTAGTGAGGTGTGGTGGTGTGATGAACGAGAAACTTATGACTTGTTTACAGGAAAGAGGATAGAAGTTAAAAAATTAACTGTTAAATAATATTTCAGAGCTTTGTTTCTTAATTACCTTTATTTCACATCTGTTTTTTTGTTTTTAAGGGTTTTCAAATTCTATGCCAGTTTGTTCAGTCCAGAAGGCTCAGGATAATACAGAGTAGGGATTTACCTCTGTTTCTGCCTCAGCTTCTAAAAAGACCACAGCATCACCAGAAGCTAAAGAAGCCTTCATCCAGAAATGTAAACTAGTTTAACTTCCTTTCCCCTCCCCTTGCAAATACATCGCAGAGCATATGGAAAGCCACTATTTGTAGCACATGCTATGCCTTATATTCCTACGATACCTACAATGTAAGCTGACCATTCTCAAGCTGACAGTAAACCCAATCAATCAGTTGTTCACAAAATACATTGTCCAAATAGAGGATTCACTTTTGAGCAACTCATATGCAAAATCTGCATAATCTTTTTGTAATCTGCAAAATCTTTTTGTAGGGAGAGCCACTACTGAATCTTCACAAATAACCTTGATCGATTAATACAGGATATATCAGGATCTGGACACCAAGTTTGATAAATTGTTTTCAGTGGGGAAACAGAGTATTTCCCTGCCAGAGGAGCAGTGGTTGCTAAAAAATCCTATTCCAGTAGCATTTAGAAGATAAAAGTTTCATGTTCTAAAGTACTCAAAGTACTGGAAAAACTCTATGATCTATAATGAAGTCCTCCAAATTGACAAAAATGTTAGATTGCACTTTGCAGCACTATACAGGAAGTCCCAAGACTAATTAGTTTCTCTTTTTTACACAATTGCATTTTCAGAAATTGTTCTTGCTGTCACAGCTGGCCTTGGGACTATTTACATATTTTTTCCACTCATTTGGGCTATCATTCATGTTCAGAGATAGCTATATTCCTGGCACACAAATACCAAAGGAAATTATCACAATCCGAGCAGTTTTGACTCCTGAGGCTTATTTCAATTATAATAGGGATAGCAAAACAATTCCAAGGATTGACTTTTTTTTCTCCTTAATTGTGGGATCAGCAATGGTCATATTCAGAACTTTTTAATTTTAACTTTTGACTCTTCCTTTTTTTGTTTACCTCTTTTAAAGCCTCCTATATATGCTTTTAATGTATTAATTCATAGTTTATGTGTCAGTTTGTTAATATTTTCAAGAACTATTTTAATTGACCTGAAGTTGTAAAGCATTCTTTGCAGGATGATGGTGTGAAATTATGTTCTGTGAGTTATTTTCCCACAGGAACATCTACCATAACATCCATCCATCTGGAGGAACCAGAAGGAAGAAAACCGATTTTCTGCCTTCTCATACCAAGGGAAAAGGAGAGGATAGGAAAGGTTGCCTTACTAACTTACTAGTTACCTTTCTGAAGGTAACCAGTTCTCTGTGAAGTAGATGGCTCACGAGAGCTTTTCAGGTCCAAGCAATGGCTGTTGAGTGTAATTTTAAAGAAAGAAATCTAGCTCATTAATTTTTTCCCCTCTCCATAAATTCATCCTTTTCTATGAATGAATGAATGATGAAATCTATATTAAGGATATCACTACTTCTAATTCTGAGACAATTGCACACTTTTCTTTCCTGCCTTTTTAACCTGTTCCTTTTCCATCATCTTACTTTTTCTAGCATTTCTTGAAGAATGCATCCCACCCTTTCAGGCTGTACCCGCAGGGTACTATGCTTTTCACACAGCACAGCTCGTGATGACATCTACCCAGGCTACAACTGGATATTATAGCCTCCTTTTTCCTTCTAGCTGGAGTCCTGCTCTCCGGCTGGCTCCAATTCCAAAGAACATCAGGGAGGTCCTCTTTGGTAAACACAGAAAAACTCTGAGGCCTTACCACTATGCAGGCTCACTTTAAACCCTTCAAAGAAGAAAAAAAGTACCTACCCAATTTGAAATGAAATTTAACTGTGCTTTATTTCATTTTTCAGTCTTAGAGGATAGGGAGCTTTTCTGAGCAAATTGAGAGAATAGAATATTGTATGTCTCTTGGTATCCCACAAGCTGTGCAATGACTATATAATACTGGAAATCTCTTAGCAATTTAAGGCTTTGAAATTCAAATACTACTCACTTCTACAGAATCCTGAATTACAATGTGTCCCAGTGTCACACTGAGATGGTCTTCTTTGCTGGTATGGTTAAGATCTAAACAGAGAAAATAACCTGAGCTGACCAACGAAACCCAGTCAGACTTTGTTTATGTACAGAAGCATGGACGCTTCTAGAAATTTTTGTCTAAACTGAAGCTTAACTTCCCAGTGAGAGGCTTTGATGTCACGGTGAAAAGCACAGAAGGTGAGAGGGTTACGTGTCAGAGCCGTTTGAAACATGCAGGTGGCTGGCTGATAAGTTGCTTTTCTTGGGGGGAAAAAAAGCAAAAAAATTATACTTGACATTACGTCACAGCACCAGGCAATGGACGGTATCCCAACCAGGTTTTGCATCTGGTGTCATCCTGGCTTTGTTTTTGTTTGCTGACACTGCTTTCAGTAATATCCTGATGGCAATGCGGGGAGGTCCTAGACCTTAGTTAGGGCTCCTAATGAGCACAGCCCCAGAAATTTTAAAACTTAAATGCCTAAACATGCCATCACCAAAATATATATACAAGTGAGTAAGTAAAACTGACAATGTAAATCTTCTTTTTAATCGATATTATTTTATTACAATGCAAGTCAACCCACTTTAGATTTACGAACATCGAGGTAGTAACTCCACCCCGTTGCAGATGTGTTGAACACGACAGAAAGTAAAGGCAGACATTCACGTGCCGGTGGGCACCAAACAGCTCTCCTTCCTGGGAGCCACCTTGCACGATTTTTGGATGCAAGAGACCCGGGCTGCTTAGGACACGTACCTGGCTGTAGCTCTGGATGGCACCTCTGGCCTGACCGCTGCGGGCCGGGAGCTGGGCGGCCGCTGTTTCGCCAAGGGCGAGGGTCTGGTTACTGTGGTAGCTGGCCGAGTACTGGAAGGACCCTTCAGGTTTGGAATTGAGCTGGAGTGTGCTCTGGGAGAGGAGGCTGGGCCCTGCGGGGAAAGGATTTGGGAGCAGTGAGAAAGTTGCAGGGAAAGAGCACACCTGTGTTATCTGTCGAGTGAGCCTCGAAATTAACAGATGTATGTGGCTTCAGCTTTTCAGAGTTTGGCTTTTCAGTAATAACAATCTCATACATTAAGTCATTTCTTTACCATTCAGTTATCATTATTATTATTGTGTTCAAGCTACAGACCACATTGCTTTCTTTGCAAAAAACGTATGGTTTTGACTGGTGAAGAAATTCTAAGCCTAAACAAACCCAACTGTACTATTTGATAAAGAAGTCTTGGTTTTCAGCTCAGAATAGTTAATGAGTTTTCTTTTTTTCTAAGGATAAGCCTTGTTTATTTCACTTAATTACATCCACTCGTTCTGCATGGGAAATGCTAACACTTGTCCATCCCTGGGCCCCCAGCACATTAGGTCTATTGATTACTGCCACTCTGTCGTGTACACTTGGTGATGTAATACTTTGGTGCCTGTAGGGATGGATGGCAGCCTTTAAAATATTAATAGCTCTTCTCATCGTGTAGGACTCACCCTGATGTCAGTGAATCTTTGATGACTGTTTTGTCAGCCTATCTTATCTTCCCCATCACAGCACTGCGCGGCAGGAGAGCCAAGTGCAGGCAGCGAGCTTAAATTGGGGCTGCCAGACTGAAGGGCATGTCGGGAGTGGGAACAGGGACACTTTCCACAGTTATTTAGTCATTTTGTGAAACTAACACATGTTCTAATATTCACTTGGTTCAAGTATAAGTGATTTAGGTTATCACGTACACATAGCAAATTCCCCAGTTGTTGCCCCAAGAGCGTGTAGCAGACAAAGAAAGGCTCTTCCTACACTGCGCTGTCGCGTGGTTTAGACATGACCTCCCACAACAACTTTCACTGGTGAACTCATTCTGTCTCCATACACGAAGAGCTACATTAAAGAATACCCACCTAATCCTCCCGTATGCCTTCACTGATTCTAGTATCTCTTAATTTTCAATAAACTAGCTTACTCCTCCATAGTGTCCAGGCCCAGCAAGTGAAATACAAGAGGAGACAAAAAAAGAGACTTATGCCTTGGCCATTGCATGAGTTGCAAAGAAGTCTACCTTCAACCCAACAGCCATCATCTATAGCATATTCAGGGACTCCACAGGGACGATAGGTTCATCTTCTGGTTAGCACTAACAAGCTCATGAGAGCACAGAAGGCGACACAAACCTTAAGGGATGTGAAATGATTACGTTGACTTTGCTCCTACAGAACATGTGAAAAGTTCAGTTTTAAAAAGACTCACAATGGCAAAATGCCAATGAATTTCAGAAATAACTCCCAGTGCATTCCTGAAACAAAGGCCAAATTTTATGTCCTTTAAGTCTTTGCTACGAGGATGTACAGCTGCTCCAAAAAGATTTCTACTTAGAGAACATGCAAACAATCACACCCCAAAATTAACAAATTTCCCCTAGCCTGTTTGTCAGAAATGGCAGAACCCTTATAACTGACATTTTCCCGAAACCAACCCAAACCGCTCATATTAAAAACATATTGTAGTAGGCTATGCAAAGTGGAAGTGTACATCTAAAGTGTAGACTGGGATTGTGACACTATTTTACATATCAACTCAATTTATACTGCAAAGTCAATTCCATTCATCAGAATATTCCAGATCTAAGACACATTTGGAAAGTAAATTCTGGTACTTGTATTTTCCTTACAAGTACAGAAGGAGGCAGGGCTCCATGTATGCTGTGAGGTTATGAAAAATTTATCACGTGCAAAGGAGAGCTGAAAGTAATCCTGCATGGGTGCTTATAAATCCAACATTTTGTAGCTTTCCATTCTCTGACTCTGCAAATCAGGTTTACTAAGCATTTTCCATTTAACTGGTTTTGTTTCAAATCTGTTCTTCAATGAAAGAAATATTTTCACAGTTTTGTTTTTTTTTTTTTTTTTAAAGAGCATAAAGAAAATACAGGCTTAGTTTTAAAATATATCTGTAGACTTTATTTTAATCTTTTGGGTTTTGAATTTTCAGTAAGAATTTCCCTGTGATCCACTGACTGACGTGATTAAGTTCAGAAAATTCACAAAAGCGTAACTTTCCCAGGAAGGGCAAAAGTTGCAGCAATTTTTGGGCATGAAAGTGTTTGTACTCATTCTGAAAGTAATTATGCTGTGACATTTCTAAAGCTTAAATAATGATTAAACTATCACATGCTATGAACTCAATATGTTTAAATTTTCATTGCATCTGGCTTTCAAGCGCTCCTTTCACATTACCATGGCTCACTGGGGGATTTACATAGCCAGCTAGAATCACATACATGGGTTCCCTCCACCATTTAGCCTAAACACTTCCATGCACTTTAAGAAAGTTATCCAAACTGTAGATAAAAATTTTTAGTAAAATGTTTGGAGCGCATGGTTTTAAGTTCACTAACTACCTCATAGCAGTTTTTATTTTGTACCTTAACAAGCAGTAATGAACAATTAAAACATACATACATTTCAATAAAGTAATTACAAAGTCATTTGAGAGAGGCAGCCAGATAGATATTTAAATTTAAAATAAGCCCACATTTCTCAAGCAAACATAGAATAGAGTTGTGGCTGCTCACCTGCAAATAACTAAGTCTAAACCAAGTGTACAAACTACAAGATACATTTGAGATCAATCAGCGTGATCTTGAAAAAACCACAAGATCCTTTTTCAAGGTTTAGGGACTACAAGCTGTCCCGTCTTGTCTGATAGGGAAAAGATGGATTGCTTTTCTCATTAACATTTTTGAGATTTCAATCTGAAGGCAAAACCAAACCTTCTGAAGAGCCCGCAGCTCACCCAGGAGAGAAGAAAGTGGTTTGTTTGTGTACTTTTATACACTGATGGCTCTTGACAACATACTGTTTCTTCCTGGCAAAAATTTAAATTCTGTTATGTTGGTATAAGAAAGTGTTCACGCAACTATTTTTCATTTGTTTTCAGAGGAATTAAGGCAGCTGGAAATTCTCTATTTTCAGTTAGGAACTGGAAATCACTAGTTAACTACTGGAACAATTCAGTCTTATTTCTTCCCTTAATGCCACATAATTAACTACAAATCTTCAATTTAAAATAAACTTGAAAACAAACACTTCCAGCTTCATAAGGTTTAGTTTAGCAGATACCAAGGATTTGTAGTATGGCTTTAAAAATTCATACTACATTTTGTTTCTATTTGGGGGCATGGGGAAGGTAAAACTACCTGGTTTCCCCTATGTTTTTTAACCACCACCTTAAAAAAAATATCTACTTGCCTTGTGAAAGAATATTAGTGTTGGATTATCATCATGGACAGTACCAAATTTTCACTGATTCAGTTAGTGCCACTTTCCTCCTGTATCATCAACACTAAAATAGTAGAGCTATAAGGTCTAATTCAGGAAACTGTCAGAGCCACCCTACTCCAAGAGACGCACCACTGTGGACTAACTTCAAAAGATGGAGCCGGGTATAGTAATTAACTCATATGTCTCCGGTTTGGTGGACACGTACTGCAGACAATACCTTCCTCTTAACCTTGAGCAGAGCAGTGTGCAAGGCCCTCTATCTTCCTCACCTTGGCTGCTGTAACCTGGCTCAGCAAGAGCTCAAAGGAGAGGGAGAGGGTCTGCATCCTCCTTGGGACATAGGCAAAGTACACTTAAGCTGGGGAAGGCTGCTGGAGCACAGGGAAGACCAGGCAAGAAGAGAACAGAAGCAGATGGAGGACATGCCTGCATCAGGGAACCAGCCCACAATGAAAGCTCAGAGGTGATGGAGAGCAGAGGACTTTTCTAGGAATCAGAGAAGGGAAACATGAGTTTCCTTTGCAGTCTGGAGACCCAGGTTCCAGCAGGCCTAGCAGAATTAAAGGAAAGGAGTCACCCATTCAGAAGGTGAAAGGAGGGGACAGGCTTCCTGTGAAGCCCTTGTAATTAGTTATATTACCCCCCTTTCTTACTGGAAGTTATGTTATAGGTTATTATTTTTATCTTTCAAAACCCTGATAAGATTAAGAGATTTGGAGCACCTGAGAGTACCTGGCATGCTTACTTTAAGCAAAATAGGGAAGAGGAGCAGATACACTGCAGAACTTGGCCCTCCCATGAGTCCCATCACTAAAGAGAGCAGCACTGAAGCCCACACTTGCTTCCTTCCTGCCATATTATTGTATTGAACAGAATAAGCACAGCCTGGAGTTACACTGAACAGGCTGATTCATGGCATTTAGTACGTTACATATGGCCATAAATTTAAACTGGTGAGTTATAGACTCCACCATGAGCCCTGATAGAAGGAGAGCTTCCACAGCATCTACTTGTTTCCTTCTGGCAAGGGGGATGTCAGGGAGCTGGTGGGAGCACGAGGCAAAGGTTGCAGAATGAGCCCCACCATGTGCAGTTGGGGCTATTCCTGCACCCCTTACCTGTGAGGGATAAGGTATTGCACTGCCAGTATTTCTTCATGGGCTGCTGTTTTCCTTTCTGAATAACAATACAATGTGCAATGCTGCAATAAGGTGCAGTGTAGCTATTTAAAAACCAAACCAAGGAAGTGAGTAGCCTTAAAATGATGAGATTATTATTAATTCAAGGGCATCACAGTAACAGTTGATTACGGGAAACCGAAGTTACACAAAGTCTCCAGGTTACTATTATCATCCATGGCTCAGTCAAAAATGCAGAAAAATTTGAAATTATAAAAACATTTGTCCTTTTATTTTCAAGAGCAATATTTTCTTTGGAAATAAAATCTTTTTGCCTGTCATTTCTGCTCTCCTCAGACCACCCCCTCTTCCTTCTTCCAGCATTCAGAGTTAAAAAACCCAACAAACCCAATCCAACTAGGTAAAAAAAAATATCACAACCTAAAACTTTCAGTTTGAATTATTTTTTTAAATAAATTATTCTTGAACAGCGAGTGTTTGCATGCAGAAATACTATATATGGCTGTTTCAGAACAGCAGAATACTAGGATACTTCTCAGTACCTCCTGCATGTACTGTTCTACCTCTAGCAGTGCTTGCTTAGGCAACAAAAAATTAGTTACAAGTATAGAAAAAATGCACATAAACTTCTAATTATTCTACTTCTTATGCAAGAAGTGACAAGATATTGCAGACTAGTAAGTAAAAAAAAAAAGAATGGTAATACAACAATAAAATTCCACTGGTATAATTATTTTACCATATTGCTCTATTTAGGTCATCCCTTAGATTTCCTTTTTTTCAAACCACGCTTCGCAGCATACTTAAAACAAGATAAAAGCAGCTTTCCATTGCATGAAAAAAAGTGTATTTTGCTTCTAAACAGTATCTTATTGCTCAGCATAAAAATTTAGATTCACTTCTGCAACTGAATTTATACCTACATTTCATCAGAACAATCCAACTTATATATTGAAGAAAGGTCCAAAATGTCCATTTTTGTATGTTCAGATCCTACCAAAGACTAGGGCTACTATATTCCAAACCACTGGAATATGCTTGCTGATTTCAGCAGGAGTCAAATAAGTTTTTAAGATATTCTAAGTGTATTAATGTCGTGTGTGCTGTCATGGTTTAACCCCAGCCAGCAACTAGGATCACACAGCCGCTTGCGCCGTTCCCCTCTTCACCCCCAGATGGGGAGGGAGAAGAGAAAGAAAAGGAGGGGAAAAGAAAGGGGAAAAAAAAACCCTCGAGGATTGAGATAAAAACAGTTTAATAGAACAGTATCAGAAAAGGAAAACAGCAATAATAGCAATAATGACACAAATCACTCTCACCACCCAATAAATTGGTGAATTGGCACTGTCCCGAGCAGTGATTACAAATTCCAGCCCTCCAGCCAACCCCCATTTATATACTAAGCACGGGGTCTATAGTATGGAACATTTCATTGGCCGTTCCATTGTTCTGTCTGTGCTCCTTCTCAGCTTCTATGGGAATCTGAAAAAGTCTTTGAATGGTATAAACATCACCTAGCAACAACTAAAACAATATGCATTATTGACATTCCTTTCACACCAAATCCGAAACACAGCAGCCACTAGAAAGAAAATTATCCCAGCTGAAACCAGGACATGTGCTGACACAGAAAATGTACCAGTTGAATGTACAGTATAACATATAGGATGCTGGTAAAAGAGTAGCTGTATTATTAGAAATGTTTAGCAGACCAACTATGTCACCACCACTGCTCCACATTTTAAAAACATGTTTCTTTCTGCTAGTTTTCCTGAAACAACAGGGGATTCAATGCACCCTGGCGTTGCCAAACTCCAAGAGTACAGGACGTAGCTTTCCTTTCCTCACTTGCTTGGAAGCACACCCTGAGAGGAGCTGGGTGCTCAGCTGCCCGCTGCGATCCACAGTCCTGGGCCAGGCAGCACAATGCCCAAATTAGGCAGAGAAAGGATTAGATTTAACAAAAAAAAAAAAAAAAAAAAACAAGAAACAAAGACCGAAGTGAATCAGCATAGCACTGAATATTGATTCAATGAATACCCACTAAAGCCTACAGGAGCTTCAGTGAGATTACAAAAAATATGCATCGTCACCGTCAGTGATGGAATAGCCAGGAAACTTGGTTGGGAATCAGAACTGGTGAGTCATGAGATACTTTCTTCCCTTCCCCCAGAGGGTAGGGCCTTGTCTGGTGACCAAGCAGTAGCAGAGCTCACCCGAAGCATAGCCCTTAGTCGTCACAAGCAGAAGAGTATCTCACATAAGAAACCCACTAGGAACTTGGGCTCTAAGGAGCTTACCAGTGTCACAAGTTAAGCAGTCTTCAAAGCACTGACAAATCATGCTAACTGCTGAGAGACTGGTCTCATACCCTTCACTGATTAGAGACCAGGGGGGCGAAGAAGCACATCCTATTAAATTTTGCTATTTGTCATATTACTACATCACATTACTACAGTGAGGATTTAAAAACAAACACGTGATATAAAGTCAGATAAGAATTAAGTACAATCAGTATTCGTGATGATGTATTTTTACATACAGGACAGCCAGTTCAAGTAGTAGGAATCTGTGGATTAACTGCATTGTAAATTCAGAGAACTTTTTATTTTTTCTATCTTATATTGTAGTGCCCCTGCTGGGTCACAAAGCTAAATAAATAGCCAGATGAATGTGGGATTCTTGTAAAGGAGGAACTCACAAAAAGAAACTAAAAAATTTGTTTCCTGTGGGGATATCAATGACAGCCTATCCCTAGTGCACACCAGTCAAACGTCTGAAAAGTTACTCCAGTTTCCTAATCCTCAGAGTGCGATATGTCATGGAATACTTCACAAACTGTAGCTTCACTGTATGTAACAATTCAAGATGATACTATAGCAGTAGTATGGTCAATCTTCAAAACAAAAAGAAAAAGGCTGAATTATGAATTGGGACTGATATAATATATTACAGAGCCAAATTTATCATGGAACAAGTACTCAATAATACATTATCTGTTAGTTGTTCAATTATAAAATAATTACTGTATAATGACAAGTTACATACAATACTATATTATTACAAGATAAGGGCATGATTAATTCAGTATGCTAAATCTATGCAATAATTACTTCTGAATTGGCTAAAATAATTACACTACAAACTACAGAAACATATACCTAGTCAGCCCCCATGAGATAATTGCAGGGTTGTTACTCAGTTTTTCAGGTGAAGTTCCCAACCAAAACATCATGTAAGTGAAAGGAGAAGGATTGTTTTTTTCTCTCCTGAAGATTTGAAGCCAGATGGCTTACTGGGGCACTTTCCCTCCTCCAAGGAAGTAGTAAAGTGGAGCACTACTACCGTCTTATACATTTCCATTTGGTCAGTCATCTATTGCATTGCCAGTTCTAATTGACAAAGGAAATAGACCAAAACGTGCTCAAACGAACATTTAATTAGCTCCCATACCAATTATAAACAACACTTCACTCACCTTCGATCAACTGACAGAAGTAGTAATGATAAATTGTGGAGTAAGTGTAAATAAAGTGTTTTTAATTAGTGTAATTAATCACTTCACACATTCTTCAACCTGTTTTGCTCATTTGGGTAACAGTTGAAAGAAAGCAATAGCAAAACTCCTTTAATGTCCTTTAAACATTCATTTATGGAGTTAATAGGTTGAGGTGCCTCATATCCCAGAGAGAGGAACCATCTCCAAACTGTTAGTATATGCCTAATTAAGGATTTCAAATACCAAAAAGTCATCGCTTACTGTCTCTTCTGCCTCTCAGGTGATTTAGTTTGAGCATGACACATTGATTTCTATCCTACAACCTCCTTTTCTCGTTTCCTCATTTAAGTGTGTATACTCATGGTAAGTAGTTGCTAACAGTTTCTAGTTGTATTTGTTGCCCAGTTTTGCAAAGGAATGGGTGACTAAAGAAGATGCAATAAAATAAAGATCAGGTCAGGTATCTGTAGAGTGAGCACTCAATTTCCAAGTGCTCAACTGTATTTGGATGCTGGGGGAATCCTACAACTAGACTGAAAGAGCAATAAAACCAGGGATAGCTCTTCATAGTAGCCTGCCATGGTCTTTCCACAGCATTGCAGAGTAGGGAAGAGGGGATGATAGTTAAGCACAAGGTGGATGGACCTGTTTCTAGAGTTACTAAATACTTTGGTATCTCACTGGCATATCCTGTTTTTCAAGTCCTGCTCCCAGAACTAAGCTGCATATCCGGCTGGGACCAGGAGAAAATGTTCCCTCCAAATTCTAACAGTAAAGAACATTTGTTTGTCTGTTTGTTTTAAACCCCTCCGTTCCAGTGTGGCCTATTTTTGAGGTCATCTGAAACATTCTTTGAAGAAACTGAGATGATTTACGGTGGTTTTGGAAAGCAATGGAATTGAGTGAGGGGAAGAGAAGCCCTGCAAGATGCCTCAGGGGGTGGCAAGGAGCAACTGCTTTGTCACTGAAGTACAGATGTCTCTCCCCTCTTTCCCATTTTCCAGTCTCTGGGGAAGCTGCAAGAAGTGCAGGCTGAAGCAGTAGCAGAGGCAGGGAGAAAGTGTGGGGGAAAAACCCAGGAACTAGATGAGAGACTTTTGTGGCTATCAATCATAAAAAGAAGATGTTTTCTTAATTACAGGCAGAAAAAGGAGAGATTAAACCAAGGCAAAAATTTAAGATCTGAAGAAGAAAACAAATCCTGTCGGTTACAACTGGTCAAACAGATTCTGTAGGAAAAGAAGGGCTTTCAAACCGACTGTTAGCGAGATCTCAAACAGAAGATAACATAATAAGCATTGCCCCCATTCTCCCTCCAGATCCAGGACTAGTACTAGAATAGTACTAGGAAAATATTTCAAGTTCTACCTTCTAGGAGATTTTAAATATTAAAGATATCAGTACCTTTATATTACAAGAAAAAAATGCCAAGGCTGCAATATAACAAAGGTATTACATTGCCTAGTAATGCAGAAAGTTGGAAAAAAAGGAAGGAGGGAGTAAACACATGCTTAAAATGAAGAAATAAATGATAATACTTTATATGCTAAATCCCAAACAGCTCCCTTGTTATGAAACAAACATGTCTCTTTAGATCAGAGGCAGCAATTCTTAAACGAGTACACTGAAAACAAACTTGTTTTACAAAAAAAGGGAAGTAATTTATATGCAATACCATGCTCTATCAGCATTAAGAGGGCTATGTTCTACCTACAAATACAGAGAAGGTCTTTAGTGTTGCTACAGAACCTATTCTTAGGTACTGGAAAACAGGATTTAGTGAATGCATTCAGAAATGTAGAATAAGTTCATTTTCATCCAAGAATTCTATAAATGATATATATCTGGAGAAATGATGCAAAAAGTAGGCTGATACCATTATGTAAGGGAACAATACAAGGATATCCCTTCTAACTCTCTTTCTGACCTAATTACTATTGGAAAGAAAGATGAAGAACTCTTTATTTCAAGAGGAAGTGAACTGCGAATAGAGAATAGTTTCATTACATGCTGATCATCTTATGCTTTTTACACAAGATAAAAATTCTGCCATTATTGTAAGAGGAAAATGGAGGTGTTGCCTAGGATTTGAAATAATAAATCACTACTCCATGGGATAGCAAAGCACCACAAATGTCCACAAGAAGTAGGAGAAAAATATAAGACATGAAGTGCACAGAAAAACATAAGGCCTGCATCCCATCCCAAGAATAAATGGTTCTTTTTTGATTACATAAAGATATTTTTGTTATGGTCATACTGAAATCCATAGTTGGGGCAGGGAGATAGCACCAGTGTCTAATTCAGAGAGAATGCCTGACACTAACAGGTTTCCAACTACTGCATAATGCTAATGATATGCCTCCAAATAAGAGGAATCCCTGTGCAATTAATCTAGGACTACAGAGTGTCAAATGTAATCTCCTCTTAGTGATTGGTAGAAACTTATTTCAAAACTTTGGCACTTGCAAAATATTGCCCAGTGGTAAAACTCTCTAACTGTGCACCTGTGAGGGCCAGGAAGAAAATCAGAGAGAAATAAGTAGTTCTTCAATAACTGAGCTTAGTAAGGAAGTACTTAATGGGGAGGAATTTCTTTAGGGATAGGTAACTTTTACGGCAAAAATTTGTAGGCAATATATTATAAAGATAATAGAATTTCCAGTGAGTTTACATAAAAGTCTTCTGGAAGTTAGGAAACGTGTTGCAAATATGAAGTACTATCAGACTCGTGGAACAAGGTAACATAGCAAAGCCAAAGCAATCCTGACATAATAGGGGAACTTCAGTCTTATTTGCTCAGATAGTGTGTGTTTTGCTTTCTATACCGTACCACGCATAGCCTTACTCCAGATGTTTGTATAAAATGTAATACAGCCAGATCTTCTTTCATAAGCAATACTTGGTAATGTCTGACAGTAGGAAAAAACATCAGGAGCTCCATTACTAATGAGAGAGTTACTGAAGATGCTAGAGAACAAGACCTAAAGACAGGCACTGAGCAAGAAAAGGTTTATACATATTTAAGCTCTGAATACAGAAGTTGCCTTTGGTTGTTGGGTTTTTTTAAAAGAAAAAGCTACCCTAAATTTAGATTAAAAACAAGGATAACCTACAACTGCAAATTTTTAAGTGACCCCAAGATCAAACAACTTCTTTTGCAGAAGATTAATCATATTTTATGAAATTGCTTGCTAAACTCTGCAGCTAACGAAATCAGATAGTCTCTGAAAGAGATAATTTATCATTGGCCATTAGGATGATGTGCTTTATAGGAGCAATAGATAGAAAGAACACAGGAACAAGTTGGGCAGCAAGAATAATAACTAAATTACATTTCTGCACTACAGCGGACACAAAGAGGAGAAATAATGTCCTCTAGCCTTCCATCTAGGGATATCTAAGGATGATCTGGAACTCTTTTGGCAGTAAAATTTCTGCTGGCACATGTTACACCTCCATGAGAAACCTCTGCCAACAAAACCTTGTCAGTGGCCTAAGGTAGCCAAGATGTGAATTACACAAAGAATATTCATCATGTCTTTCCACAAATGGCATGATTTGCTGATGGTGATGATGGTACCTGTGTGAAACTCTGCAGGTGGTACGAAATACTAGGAGTAGCAGAAGTTGCACGATATTTCACTCTAACAAAAGTTTGCTACCTATTAAAAGATCAGACTGTGGAAACACAGGAGAACAGTACCTGAACTGGGCTTCTGGATGGGACTAGATACATTTCTGAATGTGACCACAAGAAGAAAGTTGCGTGGAGGAGGAGGCACTGCATGCAGCAACACAGACAGCAAGCTCCGACTCAGAAGGAACTGCCATGTCTCCATTTGGGGAAGACTGAATTCTGGCATAAATAGCTGTTATTTTTCAATTTGTGTTTTCATTATCAGTCTCCCATTTTGCAAAGAATAACTACATCTAAAATGGAGTGTGTGCTTTGTTTACAGATAAAAAAAAAAGCCAAGTAAATTAAGAACATATTTTTCATGATTAAATCCCAATTTTTTGGAAGTATTTTATACCTCTAAAGACCAACTGTGAATGTCAAATGTTCCTAGTTACCCTCTGTGCCTAGCGCAGCCTAAAGCTGCTATTGATAGTATTAAACTAATGTGTTCCCTTTTTATTTCTAGGAAATAAAATCAGATGGCTATAGACATCACACAGACATGACTCACATGGAAGCTGAATGCATTATCAGAAAAACGAAAAAATTAGACAAATCTCTTCTGATAGACCTAAATTAGACTGTTGAAAAAGAATAATAAAGTTTAAAACAGCTACCAGCTTCTGACCATAAAGCATGTAAAACTACTCACAGATATATGGATCTAATTCAAAAGGCATCAGTAGATCTATTATGCTATTATTTTGTTCTATGAACTTAGCTAGTTGCACAAAACAGGTTTCCTGTTCTTGTGCAAAGAATTCCCTTTTTTCTTGACCTTTGACAGGCTTAAATCTTGAATCTTTTCTATCCACATATGAAAATGGCTATTTGGTCTCTGAGGTGAGTCAGTTCAGAATGTGTTTAGCACTGCCTCAGAAGTCAATTAAGAAGTAAGTCAAAAAGGTCAAAATTTTATGACAATCTTTTTCATCTGCCAAAAACTCCTCTGCCATAAAACAAAAAGTATGCCCTTTTGCTTCTGCCTTCTCTTTCTGTGTCCACAATTGTGCACTACTTTCTTCTCTCATGTTGTACTCAGAAATGCATTTCTCCATAATGGAAAAAACAGAGGCAACCCCCTACTTTGCTTTATCATAGAAGTCACAAAAATCTTACTTTATTGAGAGCTATGTAAACTGCATGTAGCACAAAAAAACCCAAACCTGTACCTCCCAAAATTTTCTGTTCCATATCCATCATTATACACAGGCTAACAAGCCAACTACCTCTTTTTTCAAGGCTGCATCTACACAACTGCTTATGCCCACGAGCTGGCACCGGCAGATCCCAGAACGATGCAGCTCCTGGCACTTCTGACAGCACCAAGCGACGGGCACTGGCGTGTCACTAAGGCACAAGTAGGGCGAGTGGTTTATCAGTCTGTCGTGAGGATGTGGTGCATTTGTTTCCTGGCCCATACTACAGACACAATACTTACTGATGTTCTTTTGCATTGTAGGTTCGGATGCCAAAAGTATTTCTTTGTTCTGCTCCTACAGATGCCACCATAAGTCACTGTCATTTTCTAATGAGTTTCAGTAACTGCTTCCTGCGGTGGATGAGGGAACACCTGGTTGCCTGTGCAGGATGTGTGTTTGCCACGGGCTAAGCATTACAAACTGATCACCACCTCCTATCCATCTTAGATGTTGCTACTAATTGTTTCTGTTTTCCTGGTCTTGACTCTCTCACCTTCCCAGTTTATATGTTTTATATATGTTTTACCTGCTGCTACTGCTCCTCTGTTAATTTGATGTTCACATTTTGTGCTGCAGTAATAAAGCTAGATTCTGAGGGGTTGTTTTCTTTAGGCAAGGATTTTAAGTTAGTTGTGCAGCACAAAATGACACCAGGTACCAAAGTTGGACTCATCTCAGGACAAGCAAGTTCAGAGACATGAAGTATTGTCCTGATATCACTATAGAATTTATATATAAAAGCACATTTCATCATGCAGACATAACTGGAGATAAGGGAATCCCAAGAAACGTGCTGCAGGTGACAGCACACTGAAACAATAATCCAGCTTCTAAACTGTTGTACAGAAATGGTGGGAAATTACAAATGACTTGGCTGCAATGTTGTCATAGTGTTACCCCTGGACTCCCAACATGCCACACTAATGAGAAATGTCAGCTTGCTTGAAATTACGTAAGGATGTTTAAAGTGATGATAGGAAGGTTACTTTTACACAGAAAACGTGGTTGGATTCTTTTTTTTTTTTTGCCTCTGAGGATGGATCATCATCTGTTTGGGGGACGACACAGGCTTTATTTCATGATGTGTGAGAACAGTAAAAATAAAGCAACTGGAAAAGAAAAGATGGAACTGAAACAAGAAGGGAAGCAACAGACATAAGGATGTGGTATGACAGTAATAGGTAGTTACGGAAAGAGAAGGCGAGAGAGCTTGGGAAAGGAGAGGGCTAGAGAGAGACAGTACAATGGTGTGTGTCTGGCTGGAGATTCCTTCCAGAGGAGAGGAAACTGCAAGAGACAGCCTGCAGCAGTTTAGGTCCAACAGGAAAGGCACATACTGGACTGTCACGTTTTGAACAGTGGCTTCTAGTGCTTTCTTCCCTGAGAAGCCTATACCCTCCACCCCACCAACACCCTATTGATCTACAGAAGAGCCACAGAAGAACTGAAGTGATTGAAACCCTGGCACAGAAGAGTGCCCACAGCAAGCCCTGTGCCACCCCTGAGGAACCAGGGAAGGCAGAAGCTGCTCCCCTGAACTGTAAACTGTGACCGTTCCTTCAGCCTTCACCAGGCCTCCTGCTTGTGAACAACCACATGTGAACTTGACAACAGGCAGCGAACCAAAGCAGAACCAGATTAGCTGGTCCCAAGTCACAGTCCCTAACACCCCACTGTCAGAAACCCACAGTGGACCATGGCTGGTGAAGAGATACCAAGGCCTGCCAGAAATCCCGGTGGTGATGCCCCACACTGTGGCTCTGCTCCAAAGTCTGACTCTTTGCAGTGGCCTCTCCCTGCCTGCATAAGGGAAGAGACCTAAAGGAAAACCTCACTCGTACTCTGAAAGTGAGAAGACCAGCACAGATTTGACAGGATGCAGTATGTCAGCAACAAAGACGTGCCTTTTTAACCTTGCCCTTACCATCCTGATACCTGTGATAAAAGCAGAGGTGATGGAGTACCGAATGACAGCGTTTGAGCTACATGTTCTCATCCCATGCTATTCTCAATGCCTGGCTGTAAATACCGGTGCTGAGATGTGAGAGCTGACTTTTGGGTCAGCACTAGAGCCTGCTTCATATTATCAAATCTTAATGTCTTAGTGGGATTTTAGTGATGAATCTAAAGAAACTTTACATGTCCAGCTCTTTTGTAAAGACAGTAACCTCTTGCCAAGGACTGCCCCTGGAAGGAGGGCTCAGTGTTATAGGGACTGGTTTTGCTACCAGCCAGTGGCTATTACAATGTTAAATGACATGAGGATTATTTCATGCTCACACTTAGGGTGACTAGGGCCAGAAAGGGGAGCTGGATAAAGAAAACAACCTCTTATCCCCATTTCTCAGAAATCTAAGTATTTAACAACTACTTCAAAAGACTGAACTTGACCCACAGTTGAGACAGTTTCTGTACAACCTCCTCTGTGAGATCATACAACAAGTAACTGTAAGATCACCTTTTAACAAAAGGTGTTCCTGTTTGTCCATCTTTCAGAAGATTTACTCCATTACAAATTGTGCAAAGATGACTTTGAAACCCCAAAGTTTTGAAGACAAGATATTAAGAAGGCTTGTATCAGCAGAGATGGATGGAATCAGGAGAGGCAGCCAAAATGCAGAACCATAAATATTTACCCTGAATATATTAAAATACTGACAGAAGTTTCATCAATAAATCAA
The DNA here is from genome assembly GCA_002844005.1 of Limosa lapponica baueri. Taxonomy (NCBI): domain Eukaryota; kingdom Metazoa; phylum Chordata; class Aves; order Charadriiformes; family Scolopacidae; genus Limosa; species Limosa lapponica. The sequence goes on along the minus strand of KZ505649.1, from coordinate 2,487,439 downwards.
AATTTCCTCAGACCTCATACTCTGATTTATCTGGAGCTAAGATCTGTTAAGTTAGACAACTGTCAGGTTTGCATTAATGCAGCAAAAGGAAAGGTGACACGACCTTTGTTACGTGCTTCTGCCCTCCTATCCCAAAATTCCAATCCTAAAATGAAAGAGGGGCACGCACACTTCCAAGGTGATTTTCATTTCTGAAACATACTCAAAGAACACATTATTTTATTATTGTGTATGTTTACCAGGAGATCTCACCAGAACACCTCCTTGGTGTGCAGAAATAATGACTCAGCTGGATCGCCTTGGCTCTCAGAGCAGATAATGAAATGGAAATAACTTTATCTGTCAACAAATTGTGAAGTCCATTGATGCCAAATTTCATCTCATTGAGCATGTCAGCCATCTGACAGGTGGTAATTTCACAAAGCAAGAGCTATGGGATGGAAAACACATAAACACACATCCTTTTACACATTCATTGTATAAATAGTACCTTTTTGTTTCAATCCATTTTCAATATCTATGAATAAAGCAGCTGATAAAGGATGAAAATCATAAAGGTTGAACAAGGAGTGCTCTTTCAAACTGGGACATCTGCTAAGCAAGGAGGATCTCTGTTATTGTACAAAATTGCTGAAACAAAACTGAACTAAGAAAATAAAATAAGAGCTTAGCCCATCTTTCTGGCCTCAGAATTAGGCAGGCTAGTTAAGTGAAAACTGTAGCTGTCTAATACAAAAGCTATATATAATTTCATGTGACAAAAATAGTATGTTCATGTAACATAAGACATTCCTCAGAGGAAAATCATGACATCTAAATGGTACTACTACCCATTTGTGCTGCATTTTGGGCAAATAGTTTCAAGTGACTAAAAGAGTTTATATATTGTGGAATTGAGTCCTCAGTGGCGAGCCATGCTTTTTCTTCCCCAGGAGGACTGAGACATCCTTAGCTGCCTGCATTTCTGTCAACATGTAGCCTCAGTGAAGTGCACTCTAAAATGGCATTAGCCAAGAAGACAGCATTATTTAATCTACATTGTATTTATTCCCTTAGCAGTGTGCTGAATTCTGTAATTAATCCTGAGCACCAGGACAATAGAGTCACAAATATAAATAAAATATTTTCAGAAAACTGGGGAAAAACATTGTCTGGAGTACTGGCAATGTCAGGTGGGGAAAATGGCAATCCCAATATGAACCACTTAATTTTAAATTGAAATTTAAAATGTAGCATCTTAGAAATATCAGACAATTGGAATACTGATCCAAAAGATTTTCTGACTCCTGTCAACAGAACTCTGTGGTTGCAGTTTGTAGTAATTATTTAGAGAGCAAAGAAAGAGGGTTGCCACAGGAAGGGATTAAGCAAGTGAAAAATAGTGAAACGATTTCATTTCAGTTAGAAACTCAAACACCAAAAGCTCCATAAATCTGCCCCATAATCCTTTTAAGACCAGCCTCATGCTCATTTTGTGGAGACTGAAGCAAGGAAAATAGTATGAAAGATTTAAGTATAGATACCTTAAATTAAAATTAGAGAGTTCTGGATTATGAGACATTTGAGCCTGTGGTTTAAATTAGGAAGAAAGTGCCAACGGATTTGCTCAGTAATCTCAGCAGTCCATCTAACCCTCATTTTGCTAATGCCATGACAGTGGGAGTAACCATTGCCTGTCTTCACTTCTATAGCCTGTAAGGTTTCAATGTTGTCTGTAAGGACTCAATGAACTTCAGCTAATTATTTCAGAAATGGTTTTGATGCTAGCATCATGGCAATCATCTGATGTGGCACACTAATGACCGACAGGGGCAGGGGTAAAGGGGAACTAGCAAGAGGAAAAGAAATAAAGGATTGAAATTTTGCTCATTCCTTTTATTTCACTCTTTACTCACACTACCAATCTGTAAAATGCAAATTTACAAACACTGCAGAAAAACGTAGCTTGGTCCTTAATGATTACTCAGAGGCCTCCAGTTTGTCACAGAGGATGGACATCTGAGGGTCGTCTCAAGCAGTTCATAAGGACCTTTCCCACTTATCTGCAGGCCAGAATGTGACCTTATCAAGCCTTAATGTCAAAAGTCCTCCAGTAATCACTCTTCTTGACCCAGAGAGTTGTGTACCTGTGTTTACTCTTGTACATCCCCTGAACCTTTCTTCCTTTTCAATTCTTCCTACATGTAAAGGGGAGAGGGGGAAGAGAAAAGAAGAATATAAAAAAAAGAGAGATGTAATGACAAGGTAGTAAAAGGAATAAATCTGAAGTAGTTGATTTTGAGACAGTGCTGCAGTGATGGGAAAGGGAGGAAAAAAGTGCATTTTGTTTCCTTCATCCCCCATCTTTCCAAGCCTTCTCATCTTAAATATTAATTTTTCATCTCCGGAGTACACACTCGTCCCTCACAAAATGTTTTGTCACGTGTCTTTCCAAACTAAATGAACCAATTCCACCATGAAAATACCTTTCCTAAGGTACGGTAACCACTCAGTACTCCTGTGTCTTATGGCTGTCTGAAGCATCCCTAGTATTATCTCTGTCCTAAATTTTGCTCCCCTGCATGTTTCCTTCCCCAGTGACTCCAGGTCCTACACTTACTGTGCATTCCTGTCCTCCCGTGACTTGTCTCTAGTGTCTTATATGTGATTAGCTTGGCATTCTCATGTCTGGTCTTTCCCCAATCCTATTAAAAGTCACAGCTATTTGTCTTCATTTGTGCAAAACCAGTATTTTTGACTTCCCATAAGAAAGAGATAATGGTGGAGGGAAGAAATAGTTTCAGAGAGGAGCAGCCAGCTCTGCAGTCAGCTCCAGGCTGCCACACTGGGTGTTACAGTGATGTGCAGCAGGGAGGAGGATAGATCCAGTGGCCTCACAGTGACACTGAGGGACCAGACTTGTCCCTAGGACACACTGTAGATAATGGCTACTGCCTGCCCTTAGGGAATGAGGGTACACATGGACCGCTGTTGTTCTGCTGGTGACATCCCCACAAACACTTAGGACAGGCTGAGCTCCCCTCTGACTCTATAAGAAGTATGTTGGATCATGTTTGGTGACAGATCTATAGGTACATGAAGATAAAGAGAAATCACTGCAGTACAGGGAACTGGACCACAGAGATAAAGGTTCAGGTCTTAACTCAGCTGCACCTTCTTGCATAATTCTGGAAGTTTCCTTACTTTTTGTTTATTCACTTGTAACTGGAAACACATACTTTTGGGAAGCCAATTTATACTCAGCTGGGACAGAAGAAAGAGATGGGCAACAGTGAAGTTCCCCTCAAATGCATATAACTTTGTCCCAGGGTCACTGCAACCACAGAAAACTTGTATGAGAGCACGCAGCAGTCATGAATCTACCTGTCTTTGTCTGACAATAATTACTTTAAAAACAGTGATCGCTCCGCTTGCATTTCCCCAAATTAATAAAAGCTTTATATTTTTTTATTTGCTGATTCACAGTCAGTAAAGATAATTAGCGAGCATCTCTATTAGCAATACAGAACTCCTCCTGTGTAAGCCCCTTTCATGTGACTTGCCCCATTAGCCTTTGTTCATGGCTTTTATTTGCTACTAAAGGAATAGCACATGTGAAGTGATGTTTGGGATTTAGAGTATTATAACAGCTGCCTGCTATGTGATGACTTTTTAAAACTAATGCTGAGAAAATCAGAGTGCGTGAAACCACGTCGTAAAGATTCTGACTGCAGACACACTAATCCTCTACAAAGGCAGAGCTACTGATAGATTAATTTGTTAGACTAGACACACACAGTTCAGAAAAAGAAGCTGTGGTCACATCCCAGGGCTGGCTTTCATACGGTGATTTAAAAAATCTGCCTCAACTAGACTAAAACTGCCATGACAGGCTGGAAATGCTCTCCTCAGACTCAGTGTTGTTACTTAAAATACAGCTATGCAGTGAAACTGCAGAAGTAAACATAACTAAAATTGTAAAGCTAAGAGCTCAAAAGTTAGGACATGCCAGACCAAGTTGCCTTTTCTGAATCATCACTCCTTGCCTCCTTGTCTTACAGCCAGTGCACACAACGCAAAACTATTTAGTGTTTTGTAATTGCCTCATTTTTTACTGCATGACCTCAGGCCTTAATTGAAAAATGTCCAATATAAAGAAAAAAAGATATAGCACCCTGTTGGATTATTCTATGACACTCAACATTTACTTCAAATACATCACAAATAATGACTTTTAGAACACCTGTAAAGTGAGACATTTATATAGATGTCTTTTCCTATTTGGAGGTTGAAGGAATTAAGACCAAAAGTTTCTATGAAATATAAATGCTGTGTGTGAGACACTTCAGAGTGAGTTGTAAACTTTCTTTCACATCACGCTTCATGTATTTGAGACTGTGCTTCCACAGTGTCCAGTTACAGTTGTTTGTTCTCAGCACACCTGCAAACTAACCAGGAACACCAAAAACTAAGTATCAATAGAAGATACCTTGAATGATTTCACAACGATAACATCAGAACTTCAGGACACAAAGGAGGATTAAACTTAAAGTTTATACGCAAAGCTGAACTGTCAAATATGAGATTTTTGGTTTCATTTAGCATGTGTGTTCTACTCAATACTTAGAGAAGTCAGAAGTACTCCAGATGAAATCTCCCTCCAGTATGCTGTGTGATCTGAGCCTTAGCTTTAGGGTAAATGAGGCATGGACAGAAAATGTACAAAAAAGGGCATGGTAATAATTGTTTTATAATACAGTCATAAGAAATTCAAATTATGTTGTACAGACAGCCTTAACCTTGGTACTTTTGACTTTGCAAACACAGTAACATTTTAACTGTCTGATGTGCTTGTGGTACTTTATTCTAAATTGATAAAAGACCCCCAAACCAAAAAAGAAAATCCAATATATGACATCCTAATTGCCCATATGAGTGATTAGCAGAGCTGCAACTCTTAGCTTTTGCATATATATCCGTTTCTTAATTAAAACGATAGATAGCAAATGGTAATCTAGTTTCATTACGAAGTGGGCTTGGACAAGAGGAGATGGGGCACTATGACAAAAGGCTTCACAAATATTTCCTGACAATGAAGAAGATCAAGCTTGCAGCTCTGTGGGGAAGCCCGCTCCCTTGTGAGCAGATGCACCTCCTCATTCCCTTGAAACCTGTGTTTCTTAGGGATGGCTATTGTCCTGTCCATAACTCTATCAGTATTTTCTTTCTCAAATGTCATTCTCATCAACCTGTTGTTCCCTCTCTTTGCACCTAACTCCTGATCCCATGAACAAACTACCCAACCAACCAAATTCAGCTTTCAACTTTCTGACTGGACCTCCTGCTTCAACAAATCTCAGGTTCTCCCCTGCTGGTCCACACAATCTATCTCTATTGCTTCTCTTCTCCATCACTGTTTTTCATTTGACCACGTTCCTTATTCTCCTTCCCATCTACCTGCATTCCTACTTGTGCCTTATCTCTTTGTGATACTCCCCAGAAATTTGCTTTAGTACTAGTCTTCTTCATATACCCAGACTTCTCTACATCTTTCCCTGACATTTTTTTTTAGTTTCCATCTCTTCAGCCAGTTTCTGCCAGCTTCCCATCCAAGCTAGCCCCTCCCAGCCCCCAATCTCTACTATTCCCATCTATATAGTGTCATTTTTCTACTGAATCACATTTTGAAGGCAATCTTTATCATGCTAGTCATTCAATATGTTTCTCCTCACCCCCAAACAAATTAAAAAACAGAGCAAATTATAAGGGCTTACATTGTTCATCAAGTTTTTCCAATTTTTTCAGACCAAGCAACATCTTAAAATATGTTAATCACATAGATTGTGTTCAGATCAAATGTTAGTGACATTGTTGGCCCAGAAATGTCGTGCAGGTGAAAAGTGAAAAATGTTCTGACAAATTAAAATTCTGCATTCAATTTGCAATGCTTTCTGTTCGTCACCTGATGAGCACATTTCAGGTGATGACTTGTCATTGCTAGAGATGCTTTGCAGAAGGTGGCTGTCACATTCCATTAGCCTTTCCAGATGAAGGGGAGATCATCCCCTTTGGTTTCGAGAAAGTTGAATTTGGGCAGCCACTTCGAAAGACATGGCTCAGTCAGAGGATACTGGACAGCGGGGGATTGAAATAGACAAAAACGGCTCAACTGAGCAGAGGGAAGGAGGTGTAGAAGAATACGAGAGAAAATTGAAAAGCCAAGATAGTATCAGGAGCCACAGTAGGAGTGAAGTGAAAGTGGGTATATATTGTGGCAGATGGGAACAGAGTATCAGACAGGAGACTGATGAAAACTAAAGGAAAATAGGGAATTAACCTGCTTTTTCAATATCTAGTGCTACATCTGATGACAGACCTGTTAACCTGTTGGAAAACTTTATTTCAGTGTATGTGACTCATGAGCACAAGTGTTTGTAGACATCTGTTCTATAAAAACGTTGAGTGGCATGTCTCTTGTTCACTTTTGCTGTTGCTTAGCCTTGATTCCCCTCCCCAATGGCTGGTCCTAGCAGAAGATTTATCCACTCATGGTACAATTCTGCAAACAGAACGGCTGCTAAATGACCAGTGAGCCAATCTTTGAGAAAAGACTTCAACTTTCTTGTTACAGATGCCATTCTCTGCATCATCTTTAAACAGTTCCCCTATTTCTTTCTGTGTATCCATTTGAAAATTTTAGTCTTAAGGAGTATCAGCTACCTTCCCAAGTGGTTACAGAGACATCAGAATTACTCACAGCCCCACACTATGTTTAACTTTATTACTTTTGCATACTGAAAAAGTACTGTTTGAAAGATACTTTTGTAGTGGTGATGCTGAAGTCTTGTGACATGGCCTTATAGTATAGTACAGCAATACCGCAATTACAAAATATTTTCCTTAAAATATATTCCACGTGTTTGATTTCTTTTCCCCCCACAAACTAAGAGTGAGAGTCTCTCCATTATAAACAAAATCAAAAACTAACTTGCAAAGGCAAGGAGGCAATTTGCCTGCTCGCAACTACATTGTTTTCTGCCAATATCAGAAAATAATCAGGAAAACGCTGGAAGATATGCATGCATTCAATTTTAAAGCATGAAATGTTACAAATATGTCTGGGTTCTAGAAAACACATTTATAGCAACTTACTTTCACTGGTCGAATAGTCCTGTGGATCAAGTATCCCTGATTCCTGCAGTGATCTAATACAGGAGTCCACCAGCTCCAGACCAGTGGTGAGCTCATCTTCTATATCCTTCTGACCATCTGTAATAAAATTAACAACATAAAAATGTAAAAGAAAGGCAAAAGGTAAAAACAGTTACATGTGACTAAGCTTTCATAGCTGATGAAGGAAAAGAGAACACACCAAGATCACATATTCAGAGGAGGCTGACGATATTGAAAATTATGCCATCCTCTGAAAGTGTGGCCTTGGATTAATAATAGCAAAATGAGAAAGTTCAGGTCTAATCCTAAAAAAAGTTAGAGACACGTCTGGCAATGCCCCCTCTCGAAACTCTACATTAGTCTCGGTGTTCTTTTTGTCTACCCTAACAACTAATGCCAAATTTTGCATTTCTAATTAGCTTTTTCACACACTAGCAATGAAAAAAGATATTGCATAAATAAATATTGTCCATCTATCTCCATCTTCTTTAGGAAATACCATCATTCTGGGAGAGAATATATGTAATACGTACATGTCATGGAAGTCACGGAATTGTCGGAGTTGTAAGGGACCTCTAGAGATCAGCTAATCCTACTCCCCTTCTAAAGCAAGATTGCCTAGAGAACATTACTCAGGAATATGTAGATAAATACATTACCTTGGGTTTGCCAGTGAAACTGCTCTTCTGTTGAACTGGAAAAAAAAAAAAGAAGTGTTAATTTTAAATGAACTGACTCAGTAGTGCACCATCAATGTCCAGATCTAAATCTATTCTGAAGGAACTGACTTAAGAACAAGGGAATAGACTTAAGAATAAATAACATAATTAAAATGTAGCAAGTATTATTTTGCATATTTTTTAATGATTATTTAAACAGCATTCATTCAGCAGGGAGGAAGCTTCTTAACTTCTTAACTAATTTAAAACATACATACAGAAACGGCCCTCTTAGTCTTAATATATGAATTACACTATTTGAAAGGGAAAATGTTAACAGTTTGCAATTTTTCTGGATCCTCTTATTTGTCTGATTTTCCATTTTTTATAGAGAAAATTATAAATGGCTTTCTCAAGTGAATATTTACATGTGATTTCTAAAAGAAATTATGATTCCTGGTTCTACTGATCATTACGTGCATTTTTACATTATTCAAAAGTGCAGCTAAGTTAATTCAATTGGCCTACACAAGAGAGTAAATTTAGATGTGTCTGTGCCTTCATGTACAAGCGCTTAAGCAACGGAAGGTCTTAATTTTAAGATAATAAGCAGGCACACTAGAGGATGGGTTAGGTAGTGTTTTTACTATAAAATGAACGATATATTCAAATGAATGATAAAGTGAATGATATATTCAATTAGGCAATGAGTACACTTTCCTCCAAGGCATCATCTGTTTATGCTTCTATATAAGTCTTTCTCACACGCCAAGAATACAAAAAGAATTGAAGTTTGTATTGGGTCTGGCTGAGATGGAGTTAATTTTCCCCATGGCAGCCCTCATAGTGCTGGGCTTTGTATTGGTACCTAGAAAAGTGTTGCTCCCACAGCACCAAGGCTGTCCCTCCAACATTCCCCTCCCTGTCCTGCTGATAAGGGGAGCAATAGAATGGCTTGGTGGGCACCTCTTTTTGGAGGCTTCTTTTTACAGGAAAAAAACCCCTTGGGTTAATTATTTATCAGATTTGATAGTGTTAAAAAAGGATAACTTTAATTTACATATAAGTAGCTCTAAAAGGACAACTTTTCCTTTCTAGCTGGCACCAAAAGTGTTAACCTGGCAAATTCAAATCTATACATGATCATCAATTTCCAAATATCTACCACCTGTGGTTTACATTGACTCACTGTAGTAAGATTTCATAGATTAGAAAATTAACCCTTTGATGAGACACTCAAGTAAAATACTTGCATTCAAGTCTACTGAAGTTAGTAATACTTAAGATAAACATAGCAAGAGTCCTTTGGCAAATAATAATGGCAATGTGCTAAACTGGAATAAGTTACTTCAATTGAAATTACCTTTTCGAATGGAGCCCTAGTGGGTGGTGACTAGGGACAGTGACTCTTTTTGAAATATTACTTTTTCCAATTTAAAACTCCTTTTGCCTGATTCTGAAAATCACTAAACTACTGCAGCTTCAGTTGACATGCTGCGACTTGACAGCAATATTCCTTTCTGGCATTAGTGTCATCCATAATAAGCAATATATTACTTTCCACTACACAGTCCCTCTTCCAGCATCCAGATTTCTATGTGATAGATACCACCTCAAAGGACAGAAAAAAATGTAGCATTTCAGGTGGCATTCTTGCCGGCAGAATGAATTACTGAATGCTGCTGGCAAAAACACACTTAAGACTGTGTCACCTCAACCAAATCAGCGAGAAAAGAAAATGAAATCCATGCATAAAGAGTGAATTATCATTTCCAGGAATTCCAGCTTAGCCCTTTTTAAGCAGTAAATTTGTATAAAATGTAGAAGTTCATTATTGGCATAGTACAGATAGTATGAAATGAATCACTAGTGGCTGATTAGTAGTGATTCCTAATATCACTAGTCTGACTTCCACAGAAACGTTTTAACATTTCACCTTATGAAACCTTAAATGGGAAGGTCTTTTTACTATATTTTGTTTTTTCCAGTTTTAGTCAGGCTTCTCCTCACAACTACTGTAATTGTTTTTTAATAAATAATGTAACTTTTATAGTCAAGGTAACAGACTGACTATCAAAATTCTTCAACCTAATGCTGCCTTGTTATTCAACATATAGAATATGGAACAGGCTGTCCAGGAAAGGGGTTGAGTCACTGATCCTGGAGATATTAAAAAGATGTGTCTATGTGGCACTTAGGGACATGGTTTAGTAGTGGGCTTGGCAGTGTTAGGTTAATGTTTGGACTCGATGATCCTAAGGGTCTTGTCCAACCTAAACGATTCTACGTTTCTGTGATTCTATATTAAAAGTGCATTTGCTCCTACAAGGGTATCAATAAACCAACGCCTATCTTGCAGACAAACACGTAAAGGGTTTCCCTAGGAAAACCTTATTAGAATTTGACATATTTTAAATTTAGATACCCTGCTTTTTCTGCTTTTTCTTCTTTTTTTTTCATCTTAAACTTTTTTTTAAAAAATGAGCTTTTCCTGTTCTTAGCCTGACAAGGATTCTTGACTGAAGCAACCAGACATGTCTGTGCAAGGAGCCTTTCCACTGTCACACAAGTGTGCCAAATCTGCTTGAGTGAATAAAAGTACCTTTTTTTTTTGGTGCTTTTTTTTTAGGTTTTTTCCAGCTTCACAAGAGATCAGTCCAATTGACTGTGTACTCACATCAAATACATGAAAAGACAAAAAAAAAGAAATTAACAGAAGTATTCCCCCTAATTAATTTTTCAGCATGTTCAGCAAAATAAAGCTTTCTGCTTTACAGTTTTTCTAAAGAAAAGGTTTTAAATTCATTATCAACCACTTTTTTGCAAACTCCTATGCCTCATTATATGTTTGCAAACTCTACCAACTTTGACTGAGGAAGCTGAGCAATAAAATACTTTATTGAGAAGTTCTAACTATGGAAATCTGCACCAAACTCAGAGTTTGAGGAGGGAGATATTAACCAGAATTACAATTGTATAGTAATAGAAAATAGTAGCATAAAATATGAATGAGCTGAGAACTCAGGCAGGTATAATTATTACTCCCTTAGCCCAAAACCAGAAGAATGATTATAATTTATTTGCTCTATTCTTCTCATTACTGGTAGTCATTGCATCCTCTATCTACTTCAAATAGTCTAGTACAAAGAAGACAACCATTCTACTTAATTCTACTTAAGTGATATAAAGAATCCTGTGTCACTACTCAACTGCACAAAACTTTGATTCTTCTATAGTTATATTGTCTTTGGAAAACAGGATTTATTGAAGGAAAATCCCAGGGAAGCAGAATAACCCAAGAATGAGAAGATAATGCTAAAACAAACAAACAAACAAACAAAAAAACAAACAAAAAACCCAACCAAACAAAAAAAAAAGACTAGACATTGACATATGTTTATTTCTGGATGTTCATCTTGAAGGTAATGAAAATATCTTCTATAAGGATGCGCTACACTGTGCCTAAAACTTTACCTTTAATAACCACCTATGCAAGGAAGTATTCCAGTGAAAGTTGTTTTTCCTCCCTAAGCAAGAATGAATCATAGACTCATAGGATCATAGAATGGTTAGAGACGGAAGGGACCTTAAAGATCATTGAGTTCCAACCCCACTGCTATAGGCAGGGACACCTCCCACTAGACCAGGTTGCTCAAAGCCCCATCCAGCCTTGCCCTGAACACCTCCAGGGATGGGGCATCCACAGCTTCTCTGGGAACCTGTTCCAGTGCCTCACCACCAGTAAAGAATTTCTTCCTCATATCTAATCTAAATCTCCCTACTTTCAGTTTAAAACTGTTACCCTCCATCCTATCACTACACTTCCTGACAAAGAGTCCCTCCCCATCTCTCCTGTAGGCCCCTTTAGGTATTAGAAGGCTTCCACAAGGTCTCCCCGGAGCCGCCTTCTTCAGGCTGAACAAATCCCACTCTCTCAGCCTGTCTTCATAGGAGAGGTGCTCCAGCCCTCTGACCACCTTCGTGGCCCTCCACTGGACCCATTCCAACAGGTCCACGTCCTTCTTGTGCTGAGGACTCCAAAGCTAGATGCAGTACTCCAGGTGGGGTCTCATGAGAGTGGAGTTGAGGGGCAGAATCACCGCCCTCAACCCACTGGCCATGCTTCTTTTCATGCAGCCCGGGATGTGGTTGGCTTTCTGGGCTGCAAGCACACACTGCCAGCTCATGTTGAGCTTCTCCTCAACCAACACCCCCAAGCTCTTCTCCTCAGGGCTGTTCTCCAGCCATTCTCTGCCCAACCTGTATTTGTGCCTGGAATTGCTGTGACCCAGGTGCAGGACCTTGCACTTGGCCTGGTTGAACTTCATGAGTTCACACAGGCCACTTCTCAAGCCGTGCCACACAGCTTAGTGTCGTCAGCAAATTTGCTGAGGGTGCACTCAATCCCACTGTCCATGTCCCTGACAAAGATGTTGAACAGCGCTGGTCCCAGTACTGACCCCTGAGGAATGCCACTTGTCACTGGTTTCTACTTGGACATTGAGCCGTTGACTGCAACCCTTTGCGTGCGGCCATCTAGCCAGTTCCTGATCCACCTAGTGGTCCATCCATCAAATCCAAGTCTCTCTAGTTTAGAGACCAGGATATTACGCAGGACAGTGTCAAACACTTTGCATAAGTCCAGGTAGTTGACGTATGTTGCTCTCCCCTTGTCTACCAATGCTGTAGCGCACTTGTAGAAGGCTACCAAATTTGTCAGGCATGACTTGCCCTTTGTGAAGCCATGTTGGCTGTCACCAGTCACCTCCTTATTTTCCATGTGCCTTAGCAGCAATTCCAGGAGGATCTGCTCCATGAGCTTGCTGGGCACAGAGGTGAGACTGACCGGCCTGTAGTTCCCCGGATCTTCCTTTTTTCCCTTTTTGAAAACGGGGGTTAGGTTTCCCCTTTTCCAGTCAGTGAAGTAAATACCCACAGAGTGGTCATCTTGATTCCAGCTGAATTCACGTGTTCCCACTTCTGCAGGCATATAATAAAAGCACCGAAATAGCGAGAAACCTTTTATGTGTGACCTTCCATGCTAGGTGGACAAAAGGCAAATGAGCAAGGCATGCTACAGGGAGCTCATTTTGGGGAACAACATGAGTAGAGCACTGAGGGAGCTCTATCTGTCTGCACAGCATGGAAAAATCAGAAGCACAAAGCATTGCAAAAATGCCAAGTTTCTACGGTCAGCAATGGATGTCTGACTATTACCAGCGATCTATTTACATCAAGTTTATCCCTTTTCAGGCATGGATAGAAAAATCCCAGCCTGAGCTACAGTATGTCTATAAACAAGCAGCAAATCGGGCCTTTGGGAGCCTCCATTATTTTCTCCTGTACCTCAAGTGAAGCTAAACAAGAAGTGGGTGTGCTCTTCAAGGCGGACCTGATAGGAACCTAGCACGACAAGAAGGATCTGTGGAGACAACCAAACTGTCCCACGATGGCCAGCACCAGCAGAACAAGGTGAGCTATATATGACCATCAAACACCTCTCCCCACATTTTACAGGAGTCAGAAGCAGTTTTGGTGGTGTACAAGTGAACACTCAAAGTGACATCAAAATATTGCTTTCCTGGACTGTGCTCATGAGCCATGTTTCTATAAAAGTAACCAGAAGCCTCAGGGGAGGTAACCCGGATGTGAGGAAGACTGTTGAGCAGTTCAGCAGAAGAAAAACTGCCTGAAACATACTCAGACAGCATGGCCATAGAAGTTGGGAGTGTGCCCATGGCCCTGGTAGCAGGGACATCAGTGGGGCAAAGGCAACTTAGATCAAACACCCACCCCAACACACACATTATGTGCACTACCTGGTCACACGGTACTTGCAGCATCGCTTTGGGTTTAGTTTTTGTCGTTACACGGGCTAATGTGAGACCTGACTCCCTTCAGATGACTGCCTCTTGATAGCTTCTGAACTGTCCAGTGCAAGGAGGTTCATGGCACTGTACACACTTCTTCCAGCATAGTATTTATTATGTAGCCTGGGGAAATTCATTCCTCTTATCCTGTGCACCAATATAAATATCAGTGCACATGCACATTGGGCCATATGATTTGGTTATTCAAGTCTTGTCCCTTACTGCTCTTTGGCAGAACACCATAGCAAAGAAACTCAGTTCTTGCTGGGAAGGGGTGTAGGTCTTCTTTCAGTCACTCTTTCTGGCACACCTCTTAATTTATCACAGAGCCTACATAAAGGCTGCCAGGGCAAACCCTCACTTTTTTGTTCCGTTAGTTATGCAAGAAATGTCTGTGTGTCTCTTCTTTGTGAGAAGTCATTCAGTTTACAGTTGTCATTCATTTTTTGGAGAAAGTGCTGTAGCTAGCTGCTACACAAAAGCATTTCTTCTTATTGTTTGCTGAAACAATTCATGAAATAATATCTAAAACTATTATACAACAGCTATGAAAGTATTTTTACAAGGAGTTGTATCAGCACATGATCTTTTCAATTATTTCTGCAATGGAGCCACACAAACATTGCTTTATATAATTATAGGCAAATACTGTCTCACTGATTTTTAAATTGCTATTCTGGATGTGGAAGATGGAAGAAAAAAAGATTCAGAAGCATTTCACAAAAAGCAAGGAAGTTGAGAAACTAATATTCCATCTAAAGTAAAGCAAAAGCAGATTTTGAATCAGTGGTACACTTCAGGATATCTGCAAAACAGGAAATAAACTTTGGTATCAACTATCTGGAAAAAAAATAAAAGACCTAAGATTAAATTTTACATTAAATAATCCTGTGAAAAAATACCAACCCATCAGTAAATTACCACAGAAAAGATCAACACCCAAGTTCAATTTTTCTTTTGTTGCCCAATTTAGAATTGCCTCAAAATCTCTGACTTCAGTAGTCACCTCTATAGATGTGACACAGTAACCTCCGTCAAACATTCAGTTGTGCTCTATTAGTCACCTGTATTGTCAACTTGGCTGCCATACCAAGAAGTCCTTTTGATGTTCCAACAAACCTAATCCAATCTCCTACAATGATCCTGGAAAATCCCCCCAAAAAAACAAAATAAAGAAACAACACCCCCACAAATCCACACGTTTTACTGATGGCTGCTCCTTTGTACCCTGTGAATTTCAAACTGACTTTTTAAATTATTAAAAACTTCTTCTTATCTGTAGATGCCAGAAAACCATTCAGGTGGTTAATTCCTGTATTTATTAGAAAAGCCTTGCTACAAGTTCCTACAGGGAAAGAGAATTGTCTATTTTTTTTCCCAGAAAAATTATTGTTATTCCCTAGGTTTTAAAAAATCAATAGCAGAACTTTGTGGCTGTGCTATGAATGTTTTGTACTTCTTTCCAATGATGCATGGAAATATTTGCAGCCCAATTTTCAAGAAGGTCCCAAGACCAACGCTTATCTCTGCATTTAACACTTGCAGGAATTTGCAGACATGATTTTCCTTTAAAAGCAACTTTTTAACTGTTCCAGTCCTATTTATATCCACTTTTTCTGTACTGATTGCGCTTAATAATGACTGTTCTATTTCCTCTTATTTAAATGTGACTTAAAATTCAATGTGCTACGCTGCTAAGAGCACTATGTGAGCATTAAGCATGCACAGGCGGCCCAGCAGCAGCACTCTTGCATTCCAGACAGTGTGCTCCTTAGGTGCTTGCAAAGGCGGCTATTTAATGGAGAGAGCGTAATACAGTCCATTTCCTTGTAGTTTGTCACCATCACTCTTGAAATTGTCAACGAAAGTATCGATTCTAGTAATTTTTTTTACTTTTAAATTGCTGAATTCATTTCACACATACCAACCCCCCAGAAAACATTTAATGAAGTTTTGATTGAAAGAAGCCACCTAGAATCAAAACACTTGCTACTTAGCTTGCAATACCAGCCAGTTTCCTTTAGTTTCAGTTCTGCAGATAGTCACTGGTGTGACAGTGAAGACAGAGAATCCTTTCACGGTGGAAGCCTGTGAAGCTCTACTATTCCAAGGAAAAGAATTTGCAGGGCAACATATGCAAATACTTTTTATATTTTATTTAACTTTAACTTCAAAGCAATGACAGAATTAGGGAGACAAGTATTATATGATTGCCCTGTTCTCCCAGGATACTGGGCTAGATAGACCCTAACTCTGAATCAATACAACCATTCTTATGTTGTTAGTTAGAGAAGCTAAAATCCAACCAAATTACTCCATTGTGTAATTTCCCTTTATTAATTAATTAAGAGTAATTACGATGGTTTTCTAAGAGAAGGAATTGGCTCAGGGATGGATTTCTGTAATAATGTTAATTCTTCCTGTTTGCTTCAAACCTATTTTTATTTGAGAAAGGAGCTCACTTACAAAGCTGAACAACCTCAACAGGAGCACATTTAAAATTTTACCACGTCTCCACCACATATCAGTTTATAGTACTGTACAACTGTATTTCTTCAGCCCCAGTGGTGATATTTGGATATGATCCAAACCAAACAAGTGTCTAAAATAATATTTAAAAGGACTTAAGTGCTGAAGAAATAAATCAGAAATTACAAATTAGAGAAATGTAGTAGTGGAGAGGTAGAAACACCTCTGCCTTGAGGCAAATGAGCAGTTTGGTGCTTAAATCACAAGGCAGCCTATCAGCACCCATAAAACTATATCCTTCAAGCATGCCTAACAGACAGCATTGCACACAAAATATGATAATGGTTGTCATGTTTAAAAAACAAACAAACAAACAAACCAATACTCTGAAAGACAAAATGAGGTCTAGTTTCTTCTTTCCCTCCTCCCTCTTACCCCAGTAGTTCAGGTATTAAAGCACTTGTGCACAATGTGATACAATTCTGTTCCATTCACCTATGCAAAATCTAAGTTGAGTGTAACCCTCAGACTATTCTCTATCTTTCCTAAGAATCCTCAGTACTGTATAGAAAAAAGCACAGTATTTTAGTTCAGGAATTCCATTGTAAAAGCTACCACCACAGCTACCCTCTCTTTGCACCAAGTTTTGAAAGACAGCTTCAGAGAAAAGGTGCAAGACAGTAATACCCACAAAAGGAAAGACAGTTTCCCTCTGGAGCAGAAAAAGGTACTGAAGATCCAGAGATGAGCCTGGATTTCATCTTAAACATCCTGCCCAATGTTTTGACATTAGGTAAGCAACATTCCGTTAACTGAGATAGATTCTTATCTGAAGCATATAGTTCCCTATGCATTGTATGAGCATTACAGGAGCTCAACCCAAATCATGGATGCACTGAGACAGTCACCTAAAAATAAGCACTACAACACACATTTTCCAGTACCTTTTTGGATCTGGACTTTGGTACCAGAAAATTAATTTCTAAAGAAATAGGGTGCAATATATACATAATTCCTTTAAGGAAATACACTTCTGTACAGGAGGACACTGCAGTATTTCCTCCTGGGATAGCTCACTGCTAAAAGGTAAAACCACACTAGTAACATGAAGCTCCTCATCTTCTCATTACAGACAAACTGCACAAAGATACCACTTCTGCACAAGACTTAACCCTTAACATGCAGGTTAAGGATGCTGACCATTGTTTTAGGTAAATTATTTTAAGTATGACCACACTTTTATATCACTATTTCAGCTACTATATTTGTCTGTGTTGTCCTTGATAACTCTTTATTAAGAAAGTAATTTTCTCTAGGTTTTGAGGGATGATTCATTTCGAGTTCAGTACTACCTTAGGGAAATGATGCAGAGAGGAGCCAGACGGCCTCTACCTTGAAGAAAGTGCATGCCACACAGAAAACTCCCAACACACAGACATAGTCTGTTGCTGTGTGAAATCGTGCATCACAGCCCTTCCCCTGCAGCCTCTTCCCATTAGCTTCACTCAGCTCCTTCCAAGAAACCTACCCCTTCAGGGCTCTTCACCTTCACCTCTCTCCATGGTAAGAGAGACCAAAAAAACTCTCTCCTTTCCTTTCCATTCCCTCTCCCCTTCTACAGAAGAAAATACAGAGCCAAGATGTTTCTCTTTTGCTTAGCTGATCACTTTGCTATTCTCTTTCCCGCAGCTTATGCCTGTTATTGGCCCTGCTTGGGTCAGGAGCAAACTCCTACCATGCAAACACAGCGGTGAGGAGTCCCCTGTAAATAACAAAGAATATTCTTAATGTTAATATACGGTCTGAATTTTGACACTGAACAGCCTGCATGACAGTCATCTCTACCTTACATGTTATCTTTTATTTCTGTGTTCTTCACCAGATGTGTGGACATGAAACTTTGCCATGAAACAGGAGAATATTCTGCAGTGAGAAGGAAAGATTTTGTTGATCCTTTTTAAGGGAAGATTAAGTAAACAATTTGAGGTGTATATTAAAAAAGCCAAGTTTAATACATGTGTTGAACAAATTATTTTTTGTTGAGATGAAGGAGGAATAATCATAGAATAATTTAGGTTGGAATAACCTCTGGGCAATTTTTGGTCCAGTCCCCCCTTCAAAGTTTCAAAGTACTGTCCTGGACATAACATTGTAGCCAGGCATGCGGGAGACTCCTTCAGTATTCTGCTGTTCAGAATCTGATAAATTATTTCTCATTTTTTAACCAAGAAAATGAAAACTGATAAAAGATAGCGTTAGAAGAGTTTGGTCAGCTTAACGAGACAAACGAAGTCTGAGAAGGGAGAACTGGATTTTATAATGTAGCAAAGCTAAACGGCAGGAGAAAAAGAAATAATCAGAGGAAGCATACAGGCAGGACGAGAGCAAACAGGTTCAAACCAGTCACTGAAATTTTTGCTGGAAATTTAAAGAAAGGTCCATCCAATTTGAGTTCAAGTGGCAAAACCATACCTGCTCTCAAAAGTCTGTTTGATAAGTTTATTAGAAAAAGCTGATGTTAGTTTCAGCTTCAAGGAACTGGACTTCATCTCAGTATGGTCCCTCCGGTTCTGTATTTGAAATAATCTTAATCTGTGACGCTGGTCACACCACCAGAAACACTGAACAATGGAGAAACTTGGTTGTTCCAGAAGCAGGCAGTACCAAGAACCATGTCTGCAAGAAATGATGAGTCTCAAATTTACATTTTGTTGTAGTTTCAGTTGGGACACGGTTAAATTTTTTTTTTAGCAGCTGGTATAGTGCTATGTTTTGCATTTGGGATGAGAAATACTTTTGATAGAGCACTGGTGATTTAGTTGTTGCTAAGCTCTCAAGGCTTTTTCTGCTCCTTACACTGTCACATCACTGAATAGACTGGGAGAGCACAAGAAGCTGGGAGGGGACACAGCTGGGACAGCTGACCCCAGCTGACCAAGGGGATATTCCACACCATATGGTGTCATGCTCAGTATGTTAAGGGGGGGAAGAAGAAGGAAATGGGGGACGTTTGGAGTGATGGTGTTTGGCTTCCCAGGTAACCATTACAAGTGATGGAGACCTGCTTTCCTGGAGACGGCTGAACACCTGCCTGCCAATGGGAAGCAGCGAATGAATTCATGGTTTTGCTTTGCTCGTGTGTGTGGCTTTTGCTTTACCTATTAAACTGCCTTTACCGCAACCAACAAGTTTTCTCATTTTTACTCTTCCGATTCTCTTCCCCATCCAAATTGGGGGGAGAAAGCAAGTGGTTGCATGGTTCTAGTTACTGGCTGGGGTTAAAACACAACACATTTCAAAGGATGTATGTAAAGGCAGCACAGAACTACTTTCTAACCTAAAAGGTTGGATTAATGTAAAGGTAATTTGGTCTATTAGGTGGGTGATAAGCAGCTGGCTCAACCCCTGAACAATTGCTATTGATTTATGATTTTAAGTATGGGAGTGAAAATTCTTATTTGTAAACTGTCTATTTGTATACAGAGTTGACAAATTATCCAAGTAACTAAAATGGCACATGGTAATAACAGCTATTTAGCTATATGGATAGCCTTTAATCACACATTCATTACTGAAAATGACTAAAATTATATTAATGCAAGCTGACAAAAAATAAATGTAACTTTCAGATAGATTTGGAGCTTTGCTCAAAGCACACAGTGTTTTTGTTTTGGCTTTTTTGACCACTAAGACTCAGAGAAGAAAACAAGGATCAGTTCCCTAAGTAAATAATATTTGTTCCATTACCATTGCCTACCAGTGACTAAAGAAATACAACACAGGAGACACTATGCATGTAAAACCAGTCTTATAAGTCAGACATTTGGTAAAGACAGATGTAAGAAATACATTATAATTCTATTTTTAAAAAGAGTATGTGGCATTTAGGAGAATATTCCTAAAGAGTATCTTTGTAGAAGCTTAAGGAAACACGTCTTCCAGATATCATACTGGTAATACCAACAGCAATAATATTTTGAACCACCTTTATTCCTAGCAGAATACTAGTATTAAATGTTGTGAAAGTTACTTGATAACAAAAACAATCCTTTCAAATTTTGCTTTGTTAACAAAAGGATGAAATCACCTTTCTACTTAAATATACTCTACATCCAGAACCTGAAGTTTCCCAAGTCAAATATTGAATCTTTTCATCTTGGTAAATGTACATAATCTACATTTTTCAATACTGTGTTAAAACTTTGCAAGAGAACTTTGGCAATGTGACTACCTGATCCAGTGTGCACTGATTTGTACTTTAAGGTCTGCCTGCCAGCTAAATCATGAAGGGCTACACTAGTAATAAGAGTTAGACTTAAAATCAGATTAAATCAAAAGACAAGTGCTCCGTCGATTTCGGAAGTTCTACTCACGACTTCTTTCTTCCGTTTGGCTTTTCCATAACCTACCTATTGCTTACTGTCTGCATATTGAAACAAGTACCGAATTCCTTGTCTGCACCTATTATCATGCAGCTAATTTTGCTACAGCTGAATAGAAGATTTGTTTCCTAACCTCGTCGTACTTTGGCTCTCTCACTCCTGTTCCAGGCAATCCCACTAATATTTATGAAAAACAAAAGCATGCCCCTGAATTTCCATATTATTATTCCTTTAGGCTGCGAAAAAGACCATCTTTATCTCCACAAATTGGGGAGATCAAAGTGTAGAGTAAATTGGACCAGGAGTGAAAGCTACGGGTTACTTAATTATCACAAAATTTTTCGATGGAAATCTGGTTCTAATATAGTAGAGAAGTGACTTCATAAATACTACAAGTTCTCATGTTGCATTCAAAATACAGGAGGCTTACCTCTACGTTTTATCAGTGACCAGTTTAAGTGGTCACTGATAAAAATTTAAGGGACCAGTTCCTGTACCACTTATGGTAGCACTGAGGTCGTATCTCAGAACCTCTCAATAAAACAATTCAATCTGAGATGACTTACTTAATGAAATCAAATTCTACCTATTGCAGTCCTCAAAGCATTTGAAATTAGGGAAGTTGTAACACTTTAAAGTGTTAAGATAAGGCAGTGAACTTCATTCTACTCAAGGGGCCATCTAGTGCTTTCTGGAAAGTCTGTATGATTATGCAGAAAAATGTTAAACTGTATTAGGTTAAATAAAAGCACTAATTTTCTCTGCTGACTCTGCTGAAAAAGCAGGCAAGTGAAATGAAACACAGATCTCAAGTAACTAGCTGAGCCTTACATTGGCAGATACAAGGGCAGATACAGCCCTTTGTTTTGGTGAAAAGTTTCCTGAACCATAAGAAAATTAAGTTTCTGGCCACCTATGCAAATCCCTCTCTAGGATGCCTCAGCATCACTTGTTCAAAACAACTCATTAAAATTCTTTCTTCCTTATGGCTGGTAGATCCAGAGTCCTCCTAGTTTTCACCACAGTTCATGACACTAAGTAATAATTTTCCCTTCATGCCCATCCTAATCACATGTTCCATCATCAGAAATGTTACATATACATAAAATAAAAGTCAACAGCTTTGCATTTATTTTAGCTTTCTTTTTTTCTAATTATATTAAATGAAATTTTGGGGGGTTCTCAACTGAGTTATCCCATCCTTTGGTAACTCTGCAAATTCTTTCCCTTTAAATATCTTAATCTAGGTCTAAAAGCTGTTTGTAAAATTGAGAATATTATATTACTTGTTCTGTGCATCTCGGAAATACTCTGATCAAAAAGCTGAATCTGTTTTCACTGGCAAAACAGAGCTAATATGAAAAGAGAGGAGACTGATGATTTTTTTTCTCCCTGAATATGAATCATATAAAATCTGTTCTGGACTTGACAAAATTCATTTCTCACACTATAGAAATGCTAAGTCTTATAGTTGAAAATAAGAAAGCGATGTGTCTGTGACTATTTCGAGGAAGAACACTATTTGCAAGTTAGCTTAAGGACAGTCAGTGTTGAAAGCAGAGACAGACTTTTACTCCCAATCACTTAGTTTGAGCCCCGGCTCAAAGCAGGGTCAACTAGCACCGACTGGGAGGCATTAACAGTCTTCAATTCTTAAAAATTCTGTCCAGATTGTAATGATTTTCTATTTTAAAGAATACAATGAGTAAGAAAAAAGTCTACAAAGAAAACATGAAAAGACCGCGGATAAAGAACATTTTAAGAATCTCTAGTGGTCAAGTAAATTCAACGTTGTAGAACTATAACAAAATATAGTTCAACACGAAATGACCGCAATACAGGACAACTTTGCAGTTAGGGTGGGACTGGAATAAAACTGACCTATATAGAGCCAAAAATTATGTTTGGCCTGTTTTCAATAAGAATAATGTTCTACAGAGAGATCGTGGTAAGGAGAATTCAAAAGAATACAGTATAGTCTACATCCCATGATGAACCATATAGTCTCCAGTTCAAAACTGAAATAACTATGATAATCACAGATTTTATTAATCTGTCAAGCTGGAGATGGCACTTTCTAAACAGACATTACAAAGTATTGTACGTATTTAAAAAAGGGGGAAAGAAATTAAACCAAACACAACTCAAGCCTAGGCTGACTTCCAAAGTTAAAAATTCACTAATAATTAGAATCGTAATGGTCAGAAAGAAAAGAAATAAATGCACATTAATTTATGAAGGTTTCACGTAGCACATTAAATGGTAAATTTCTCTCAAAGTATATAAAAAAGGAAATGCAGATCTAATATATCTGGAAGTCCATCAGCCATTTAACCCATTATCAGATGACACTGCCAAGTTAATAGCTTAAAAAAAAAAAAAAAGTGGGAAACAGTAAAAGGTTTGAACAGTGGGCATAAAACTGGCCATACAAGAGACAACCACTGGTGTAAAGTGAAGGTGAGCAAGAGGGATTACTCAAAAATCAGTCTTGGGGTTGATCCTGGAATATACTTTTCCACAGGAGTGTGTAAGACAAATTCGGACACTTTGAAGATGAGGTGAGATCAGTACCTCAGACGTATTAAAGCAATATTCTGATATCACATAAGACTGGACTCTTTGTTCCTTACGTTAATTAAAGCCTCCTTTTACCATGACCTGGATTTAATTTTTCAGCAAACCAAGACTGAAAATTGTTTGGGTTTTTTTTTTTTTTTCTCCATAATGAAGAAAAGAGGAAATGAATTTTGAACAGCTTGCTGAAACAAAGTGGGAATTCTGAAAGTATGTTATGGTCATCTATAAAATACAACTTATAATAGCAATACAACTTCTATTGCTCATAAAGAATTCTTTAAAAAACTACTCCAAAATACACTGTCAATAATATGGATAGTCAAATTGAGAGACATTGAGGAAACCAAGTTTTATTATAATTACCACTACATGCATAAAACAGTAAGTTAAAACATTATTTGGTCCAGTATATTCATTAATTTTTCACTCAACAGGGAAATATTGTCTGTAATTGAAAAAGAAAAAGCAGCATAGGACAGCAGAGAAAGAATAGACACAAAGCTGTATTAGAAACACAGCTATTTGTTTCCATAAGCACCATAGTACGTGCACGTGTTCCATCTGCATGTTGCAGCATATTTTCATCTTCCAAGATGACAAATACAAGTTAGTTTAAATTCCAGATTCCAGGGTTCAAGGAAAATAAATGCCTCTAGTCTCAGAGAAAGCGGGTCTTCATCTACACATTTATATGCATATATATATGCATACATACGTATAGGTACATAGACATAGCACTGAACCATTTGTGTACTTCAGAATCATACCTCTTCGTATGAGTCATTTAATATATGTACACATTTTTTAAGAGCCTGAAACAAAATTTGGCAATTATAAACATATTCAACTGATTGTCTAACATACTTACTTACAAAAGTTAATATTTTAATTATCCTTCTGTCAATATCTTGTAGCTAAAGAATTGCATCTAGAAATAAATACTATTAGGCAAATTACATGTGAATTTTAGGTGATGCAATAATAATGGATAGAAGTTTTCTATCCTATTTTTTCTTTAAGTCATTGTTTTCACTACTGACAGACTAAATTTGAAAACATGTTCTTCTGCAGCACTGTAAGCCCAAAACTCCTTTAATGTTTCCACATTACAAGGCAAAACTGTCTCCCCAAGAGTTGCGTGCACTACAAAGTCAGCTTTACAACAGCAGAAGCACTTTGAAAAATCAATGTATAATTAAAAAAACGTAGCCTGCACAAGAATGCAGGTACCGCTTCATCACAGACGGACTCCTCTGGGTGCCAGGTCAGTGCCAGGCAGCTGCAAAGTACAGAGCTGGGGACACTGTGGCAAGAGACAGCGTGACTGCCAGCAACCTTGCCTGCCTCGCACCTGGGCAGGTTGACCCTGGTGGCAGGGGGAATCCAGAAACACCCAAGTGCATGGCTGAGCCCATCATCAGTACTAGGGTAGAAGGATCAAGAAGGATTTCTCAGTAAATCTGCATGAGGAAAATCCTCCTACAGCAGATGGCATTTGTAAAAATGGTGGTTTGACTGCCTAGTTCATGCCTGTCCGCCCCAACCCCAAGCAATAGGGTCTTCTGATAGAACTGCAATTTTGCTGCTAACTGCGCCTGTACTAGAAGTGCTATCCTTTCTGAAAACCTTTAGCATGAGTTATTAATGCATGAGGGTTTTTTTTAAATATTTTTGGTTTGTTTTTTTAGAACTATTGTCTCCTCCTCCCATTTTCTGCCTTTTTTTCCCCTATTAGAAAAAGCATTAATGGAAAGTGTGACAAGACTGAGCCCACTGGAATCCCAAACACTATTTATCCAGTGAGTAAACACATTTATCTCAAACTATTAATGGATCCTTTCATTTCTTCCTAAGGAATTCAGATTTTACTCAAATCAGTAGGAGTTGAAGAAGGTAAGA
This sequence comes from Limosa lapponica baueri, assembly GCA_002844005.1. NCBI lineage: Eukaryota > Metazoa > Chordata > Aves > Charadriiformes > Scolopacidae > Limosa > Limosa lapponica. The sequence continues at coordinate 2,462,428 of KZ505649.1, read as the reverse complement.
TTACTATGCAAGTGAGGTTGCCCATAAAACAAGACATTAAAAATGGTGATTTATTAGTAACTTGATTCCAAATATATGAAGCAGATCTGTTTTGAGCATGTTGGTACTTACATTAGATACATAAATTTAACTTTTGTAAACTTAGAGCCAACACAGCTTGGAGAAAAACAGGTGGCTTGTTCTGACTTGTAAAGTGTGCTCAGAATTACTGCTGGAGTCCTGCTAACCAGGACCATTATGTGTAGGAAACCCGGCTGTATTTAAAATCCAGTCTGAAGTTGCATTACAGACAGGAAAAAGAGAAGGAAAATTTAACCCCTATTTTTACTTCTAAACTGTGAAAATATAACATGGGATCACTGGGACAGCAGAGGCAGCAGTCCATGATACCATCTTCTCAAGGTTGAACTATATTTTTGATGAAGTATTTGAAAGGAAAGGATTGTTTCAATTTCTTCTTCAGCAGAGCGCAACAAGACACACATGGTAACACCTGAAAAGCAACTGAAACTGGACAACAAGCCAACCTTCCTTGCAATTCACTCTTTAGAGCTCTGACACAAGGTATGCATGTGACAGATAGGGCAACCTTTCTCACGGCTGCAGAGGAACAAACTGCCAAGAACAAATGGGGAATTATCTAACGTGTAAGGCTATCTGACAGCAGATGGCCTTCTTCCCCCTTTTTGTCAAGCCCTTTGTAAGTTTATATTAGAGCAAAGAATAACCTAAGACTTCTGTGAAAAAAAAATAAAATCATTCTTTGTCAGTCTATTAGTTGCTACAGGGTACTTGACAGAGTTACTGCATGTGGCAAATTCAACTTCACGGGGGCTGCTGACCACACGCTTATTCTGCAGTTTTCCCTTTTTATTTGCAACATCTGCCCTATTATTTTATGAAAGCATTGACCACTTGAAAATGAGCCTGTAAAAAGCCATGCCCTACCATGATGTGGATTATACCTGCCCTGAATTCACCGTTCTTTCTCTCTATATCCCTCACTGCCCCTGTCTTACTTTGCAGCTTGTTCCCTGGCAGTAACCCCCCAGTTTCCACTGTCAGATTCCATATTGCTCCACTGCACTGTACGCTACATGGGTCTGCATCTTAACTTACTGTATCAGAACAAAAGCAAAATCATACATTATGCAAACATCTTTCAAAAGAAAGATCTTTTTGTAGCATACGCTGTTGCTTGTCATCTAACCACCTCTGTCTTATGTGGAAAAGAGTCACTACATATCAGAGGGAATTAATGATGATACGGCTTTATTGCATGGCCTTGCTGACAGTGTTTTGTAGAGATACATGAAGTCTGTGATTAATTTGGGTTTATACATATGCCTACTACACAGAGAAGTAGGTCTGAATCAAACAAAGGCAGAACTATGGACAAGATCCACAAGAGTCACTTTGATGCTCTCATAATGATGTGCTAACAAGTCACCGTCATGGAACTGGAGAGGTCCCCGTTCTCCACCAGCAGCCCAGCAGGGTGGGCTCCTCTTTCAGCCAAGAGAAGCCATGAGCCGAGGGTGACCACAACAGAGGCCATGCCCTCACCAACCAGCACCTGAGCTGAGTGAGCAGGGCAGGGTGCTGGCAAAAGGTTCCACCAACAACCGCAGGCAAGGCAGGGTGACAAGCCAGGTCCAGGGCCCTTCCAGGCAGCCCAGCTATGAGCAGCAGGAAATGGGGACAGAGGCAGGCTGTGGCATGGTCCAAAGTCCACCCAAGAGATAGGGCCAGAGGCAGAACTAGAGACAAACTACCTACAACGTAAGTTCAAGGTCCATACAGGAGACAAGGCCAGATTCAGGATGGCAAACACATCTACAACACAGGCTATCAGTGCCTGACATGCAGCAGCAGGGCAACCAGAGACACTACACGACTAGAAATAGGACAGAAGGAAGCAAGACATACCAAACTTCTTTGACGGTGGCTTTTTCACAGTGGCTCCTCTCAACTTCTCAGGCAAATAAACTAGCAAGAGTCAGCGCACTTTGTTGGTCTCACTCACACCATATGTACCAGCAGCCAGTCTATTTGATAGCCATAGGCTTTGGCTGTGGAAGTTATGGGCTACTAAACCTAACCTAAATTTCCCTACAAATTGGACAAATCTATGCAGAAATTCTACACATATTCACAGCAGGAAAAATATCTGAATAATTCTATGAGACTAGAATATGGTCAAATCAGTAGCTAATAAAGGTGGTGGGATTCTTTTTATTTATTTCTAACACTACAGTCACTCCACACATCACAGAGTGGATCATATTCAAAATGAATTTAACTTTATAAATATTCCAGTCATAAAATATTTTTTTCTTTCTTTCTGTGACTTCCAGGTTTAAATTCTAGTCTACCATTTTAACAATTTCCAGCTTTAAGGTTGTCAGTAATACTTTGATTTTTGTACAAATGGATTACTGGATCCACAGCTGTCAGCACAATTATGGCCAAGGACTTTGTAGTCTGAATAAAACTACACAGACATTTAAACAGAGCCTACTTAAATGAATAACCAATAAATGAATATTCTTGACAAAAATAACATATCTCCAAGAAGATGGTTATTTAATAAGCTTTTATTGTCAATTAAGTAGGAACTCTGAAATTGTCAACTATTATGTATAGAGATAGGTAGGATACATTTTAAGCATAGCAGCAATAATTTCAAGATGCATTTCCTAAAATTTCTCTAAATCAATGCATACAAAACCATTTAAACAGAATTATCTACATACTTCAGAATCAAATACAGGTACTAGTAAATTTAAGAGAGGTCAGGTGTGCGAGGTAGAACGGCCATGATAGCAGAAATCAGAAACACGTGCTAGAGGTGATTTTCTTTTCAGTGAGCCAGACACAGAACTAATAAATTTGGTGCTCAAAATGAAGTCACAATGAGGCCTTGCATCTGAAAATCCTACATTTATATATGTTTCCATAACTAGTCTCACCTAAGTTTCCAAGTCCTTTACATCCAAATTGTATCCAATTGGAGCCTTTAAATCCAGATCACTGTTCTGGACCCCCTTGTCAGGCTACAGGAAACTCTTCAGCTGTTTATATGCAGTACATCTGTCCCCTAACATCTATCCCCTCTCTTCCATCAATTCAAGGGAAAGGTGCCTGGATGAAAAATCCCCATGGATTAGTATCAGTGTGGAGATGAGCATTTTGACCATAATAAATTAATTATGTAGATGACAGAACGGAGTGCAGCCTCAGCAAGTTTATAGATGATGCAAAATTGTAAGAAGCGTTTGAGAGCCCAGAGGTTTTTGCTTCCTTTCAGAGAGATCTCAACAGACTGAAGAAATAGGTTGACAGAAATCTCATGAAGTTCAACAAGGGGTGTGCCATGTCTGAAACTTGGGGAGGAACAACTCCATGCACCAGCACAGTCTGGGGTCTAACCAGCTAGAAAGCAGCTTTGCAGGGAAGGACGCGGAGGTCCTGTTGGATAGTAAGTGGAACATAAGCCATCAGCGTGCCCTTGCAGCAAGAGGCGGTCAGCAGCACCCTGGGCTGCATTAGGAAAAGCACTGCCAGTGACCTGAGGGAAGTGATCCTTCTTCTCATTACTGGTGAGGCCACACCTGGAGCACTGTGTCCAGTTCTGGGATCCCCAGGACATAAAAGACATAGACATACTGTTGTGAATCCAGTGAAGGGACACAAAGACGACAACTGCACTGGAGACTCTGTCATATGAAGAAAGGCTGAGAGAGCTGGGAAGGTTTCAAGAAGGGCTGCAAGAAGGGAAGGCTCAGGGGGATCTTATGTTGTGTATAAATACCTGATGGGAGGGAGTAAAGAAGATGAAGCCAGGCTCTTCTCAGTGGTAGCAAGTGAGAGGACAAGAGGCAATGAGCACAAATTAAAAGAGAAGAAAATCCATTTAAACATGAGGAAAAATTTTTTTACAGTTAGTATGCTGGAACAGGGTGGTCAGAGAGGTTGTGGAGCCTCCATCTTTCAACCCCACTGGACACAACCTTGAGCAACCTGCTCTATTTGATCCCTCTTTGAGCTGGGAGGTTGGAGCAGACACCTCCAGATGTGCCTTGCAACCTCAACCATTCAGTGATTTTACATCATAATTCCAAAAGATGGAGCATCTTGGAATCTGTACGTGATTTTGCAGATACTCTTGTTTCGTAAAGGAACAGAGTGAAAGTAAAACAGTTTCCAGATTACTTGATTACCCTAAAACAACGTTACCAGATAAATTCTGAAACAGAATTTAAACCCAGCGATGATGAAAAGTGCTAAACAAAAGCAAATAAATTAACAAAAACCCTAGAAGATCATCAGCTTCAACCTTTACAGGCAACTTTGTGGCCATGTGCAACACACAGAAAGTATGAAACTTTACACTCTGCACTTAATCACTGCAGCCATAGTAGAAAAGCTAAGATACCTAGCTGACTTCTATTATTAGGCTCAATGCAGACTTGAAAACTAAAAATTAGACATCAAGAATGCCTTGTCCTTTCAGTAAATGTCACTACTTCAGCTGTCCTCTGGAGGCACTGAAAGTAAAATCTGCAGTGGAGTTGAAAGCTAGTGTCACAGCTAGTGTCACAGCTGGCACCAGATGAAAGCTGGTGTCACAGCTAAACTTACCCTAAAACAGGATGTCCCTGACAGGGATGGTCTTTGACCATCAAGCCTGGGCCTGGTTCAGTTCTTGGTTCCCCAGCACGTGCCCCTCAGCATGCAGTGAAGAAGCACAGTTCCCCATTACTTGTTTGAGTGGTCTGCAAAATTTGCTAATTCCACCTGTCCCATTTTTCCCTGACTGAAGCTGAAGTGCTGTTTGTCCCTGCCAACTTATGTAGGCAGCTATACATCATAAAGAGTTAATGCACAGGGATCTTACCCACAGGTAGAGCACTCTCTGACTACTTAACAACATACGGCTTTGTTTTGATCTAGTACTGAGGCTGCATACAAGGGAAAAACCTCATGTAAGGTATCCTTATAAGCCTTTTCAAAATAGGACTCTAATTTTGCTGTAAATACAACAGTATATCTTATTTTAAAATATTATTAATACACTATTTTAATAATGTTTAACCACTTCATATAGTTTTGTAACTATGTATTTTATTCATCTGTCAACAAGCGGCTCATATCTAAATTTGTCTTCTCGTTTATCCAAAGCTACATGTTCGCAAACTCCCAAATTTCCTTATTTTCCATCTTAGCTACTGTATTTTTCCACAATAAAGTCCCATTCCTTGTCTGCTGCCTTGCTGTTTGCTATCACAATCAGAGACCTAATTAAAGAGACTTTGTATCATTAGTTTTCAAATCAAAAATACTTGGAAGACAACATAAACCCATTTTTCAGAAGACAGAAAGTGATGTACTCATTTGCAAAGTAAAATTCAACCCCCAATAAATCTTAAAAAAGAACCTGAACAGAATCACACTGTCATGGAACTCAGCTTACGACTTTTCGAACTCAAAAGGGTGATTGCCCCATTGTCTAATGGTCAGCTGGAAGAAAGGGAGATTGGATTTCAAACTCAGAAGATAGCCTGGGAATAAGAAATGTGTGCAGCTCCCAAAAAACCATGCCAGCATATATCAACTTAGCTGGATCATAAGCAAGCATCGGAAATACCATTTCTATTTTCAGAACATCATGCATCCAGGATGAAAGCTGGGTTCCTCCCACATCTCAATTGCTCAGTAAATCTTATATTTCAAGAACAGTCTTATGATAAATGTCAATTTAGTGCTAACTGCATTCTGCAAATATTTAAATTGAGACATGTACAAAAAACAGATAAGGAAGGCTTCTTAAAATGAGGATGCATCTTGGCCAAGCAAGAAGAACATTTAAGCCATGAGCTACAGGTTAAAATTCAGTCCAGACCGAGTTGGGAAAAGATATTTTTGTATACCCTTGAGATGTGTCAAAAATAAAATATTTCTTACAAGTGGAATGCTTAAACATGAAGCTATGTGATACTACAAAATAATTACAGTTGGAACTTGTGGAAAAAATTAATAGACAGATGGTCTCCACTTTCTACTCCAAAAAGTAAAAAAAAAAAAAAAAAATGGTGATTCTAATCCCTACACAGCAAATTATTTTTAAATTCCAGATTTTTGTGATGTATTAAAAAATAATCTGTTCAAATCAGATATTCACAGAAAACAAAAACCTTTTTGAAATTTTCTGCAAATGTTGATTTAAGTTAAAATAATCATTATCTTACGCCTCTATGTAAGAAAGGAATCTTTTCTTTCATGAAAAGTGTAGCACCAGCACTCCCTTCTCATCAGAACAGTAGTTGCTAATAAATAGCATCTTTTCTATCTGCGTCATGTCAGTATAGAAAATAAAAAATTTACAACTCGGTGACAAACTTGCTTATAATTTAAAACAATCAAAATATTCCATTATTAGGTTCTAAATCTCAGAACTGAATAAGTACCTCCCATGATTACTTCTTCTCTAAAACTACCTGATTTTTTATAGCTATGTCCTTCTAGTGCACTCAGCAGGGCACAGGCAGATGATAGGATAAGGATCTCATTTTATTGTCTAAATTGGAATCCAAACTGGAAAGGCTGCCTCCTCAGCTGGCTGGTCTGTGGATTAGAACTGAGTGGACAGTTTTAGTTCGATTTCTCCACAGACAAAAATAATAAAAATTAAAGAAAGATACCTTGTCTATCAGTCTTAGTTCAGCACAAGGCAGGCCTGGAGATGTTCTGTCTCTATTACAAGACGTCCCAGAGTATATTCTTGAAAACAAGCAAGCCTACCAAATAGTACCTGAATATTCAGAGCATTTTTGTCTTTCCTATAATTAATATCCTCTTTATGAAGTCAATATATTTCTGCTGCTTCTGGGTATTTGTGATTTATTAAGACAAATTAGAGGCAATTAAAGCAAATATTATATACAGAAGTTTCCAATTTTGTAGCTGAATCAAATAACAAAGGCTGAAAGCTGAGTGGTACGTAATAAGTATTGCTGGTAGAAAAGCATCTATCAGAACTCAGGATAAAGCTACAGAAGATGCAAACAATGAGTTTCTCTCACTTGCAAAATATTGTCAAATCATTAGTGTATGCACAGCTGTACATAAATGTTTAGTAATGATGCCGGCAATATTGCAGGAAAAAAACCAATAAGGATGGAGTAAGTGCCTCCGGAGTTAACTTGTCAGAAAGAAAGGCTTATTCTGCAGAGATCTACAGTACTAAATATTACAATTGGTTATTGAATTTTTTGTTCTTTTTTTATTTGTTTGGTTTGGTTTTTAATATTTGAAGGTATTTTACAGCATAATCATTATGAGGAGGCCAAAGAGGATTTTGGCTAAAAAATTCAAACTGCATAATCAGGTTGAGAATAAATATACATAATTTGAAGGAATATTTTAAAATGAAAAAATCAGGGGAACATTTTTTGTATAACATTACTTACTACCCACTGTTTCTTAAGCTCCAATTGCAAAAATCTGTAACATATTAATTAGATGAAACTATCACATTTTATTTGCTCCACAAAACTCATGTCTCTCCTTGGGTGTCATTTCCCGGATTAAAAGATTAAGCTAAGAAATTTATATTGGAATTAAATGTGTCAAGAGGCAATGTTCAACAGGGTGGAAATCTTGAACTCCCCTATGGGCTAGGGAGAATAAACTCCTAGAAGAAGTAATGAGCCATGCTCTGTGGCAGATCCCGCCAGCGTTTGCAAGTGTTTCCTTAAAGCTAAGGAACAGTGAGATATATTATCACTGCATGTCTTATTCACAAAAGTCAGAAAATTGGCATTGAAAAGAAACTACATTGTTTTACAAAGGTGGAAGATCATTTGTTGAAGAGTTAACAGTAAGCACATACTGAAGGGTAGAAGCTATGTTGTTCACATGAAAAGCCTGTTTTCTCCTGCTAATATCTCTGAATATTATATATTTTTAAGTTACTTATTGTGAGTACCATATAACTTAATCAGGCTGATCACCACTGAGTATTGCAAAGTGCTGAGATGGTGTATTGTTCATCCATTACGAACACATTCACCAGGAAAAAGAGAAGTGATTATATGTAGAGTTCCCACTGATGAGAACTATATGCATGTATAAATACTTTAGTTTTCATATTATATTTTTGCTAAATCTAGAACATTGACACTAGCATTATGCTAGCATTACATGCTCCCAGTTCCTTAGGTATTTTGAACAATTTCCCATAAACAAAAAGAATGGTACCTCATCCTGTTAAATTGGTAAAATTGTGGTGCTATTTTTTCAATGATAGAATTTCCCTGAAAAAGGAAAACAGAAAGCTCTTGGCTTTATTATAAATGACTGTAACTGTAACAACTGTTCCTCTCAATGTCAAATACAGAATCACTTACCAGACCTGGCAAAAATAGGCAAATCTTTGTATTTACTGTTTGTTGGGATCATATACCCTATCAGCAGCCTTCCAGAGACATCCCTGTACCCCTTCATCTCTAGTGTTTATACTGTGTGGTAATCCAAGCCATATGGCTCCTACCTACATCTCCTTAGCTGAACTCCTGAACAGAGCTGTCAAGTAAGGAGAGCCTGCTTAGACCTGTGACCCCTTCATAACTGATCCACAAGTGTAACTCAGTCAACCAGTGAACAGTTATTAGAGGTTGTAGGAATTGCTGAACTTACAGCCAAGTCCCTTTGTTAAGCACGGTATAGAAAGTATGGTCTCCTGATATGATGTCTGATGGTTAAAAAAAAAAGAAAAAAAAAGGGAAGTTGCCCTCTTTGCCCCTCAGAATTGGATACTGTCACCAACATTTTGAACACCATGCACTCCTGCAGGCATATTACAAGCTACAGAAACAGGTTTGTCTCAACCAAAAAGCAATCTTGACACTACTCTGATTTAAATGTGAGAATCTAATATATTATACAGTCCAAACTACTTAAAAGCTTGAATAATGAAAAAGAGAAGATTGGATTTTTTAATGGAAACAGGAAAATTTAGTACAGGAAACCCTTTATTCAATTAACAGGTTAATGTATTCCAGGATCTTCTCAAAAGAATGGTGAATTATTTACAATGGATAGACAATGCAACATCTTACAAAGCTATAGCATGTGAAGGACAGTTGGAGTAATTCCAGCACTGGTTTATTTGCCTGTGATCTCAAATGCTGATTACAAAACCCTGCTGACTCAAAGAATTTCAAAAAAGCCCAAGGCTAGTCTTTTATATGATTTACACTTAGAAAACATTAAGATTCACAATGAAACTTAAACCATACAGTCTAATTAGTAACATATTTAAGCCTGTATCCTGGAAAGACACTCAACAATTGTAAACATAATGACTGCATGTTTACTTAGCACACAATATTGTGCAAAATACAACCTCAACGAGAATTATATCCCAAGTCATGTTTCATCCATGTATACTCAGAATCTACAATGAAGAACAAGTTACTGGTACAACTCAACAAAGTACTTTTAAGTTTCTGCTTGCCTCATCAGGCTTTAGACTATGTAAGCTACTTTGCTCACATCACTTGTAGTCTAGTTATCAGACCATCTCTTGATTTAAACTGCAAATTGGTTTAGCAAATTCTGGCAAAAAAGAAGTACATTATTCTAAGCATAAATTCTGAAGTAAATCATGCCTGATTAGCAGTTGCTGAAGTTGAAATTCTGTTGTGGGGTTACACAACAGAGCCAGGAGAAATAACAGCAGTCTAAGAGGTCTGTGCTCTCCTCACACTGAGAAGACAGATCAACTCTAGATGAAAGATTTTTACGAGTTCTGCTTCAGTCTACTTATTTTCCCATTTGCTGAAACTATTGATACCTTCTAAACTATCTTCTATTTGCATTGACCAAGCTAGAGCTGGTCCCGAATGTCAGTCAACCAGACTTTCCTGAGAATAAGGGTTATCAAACTAATTTGATTGCTGCCTTAGATCTAAATTTTTATTTTGAAAAACTAACAGTAGATACAGTTTCTACAGGACCATTTTGATTTAGTATTTTCAGCTAAAAAATAGGACAGGGCAGAATCAAAGCACATGTAGAGAAATGGCTGACATATTCAGTGGTAAATGGAGACAGTTTGTGGGATTCTCTATAGCTAACATTATTTTCATTGATGAGCTGGAACTAAGCATTATAATGACTTTATAAAGCTTGCTGATGACTGGAATTGGCAAAATTGTTAGATACAAGGGGAACAAATAGAAAGACTGATTGTGATTACTTTCCTAGGTATAAATGTGTTTTATTACAGCGAAAAGAATAATAATTCATTAAAAAATAAGGAATTCTGGTCTTTCCTGCAGAATGGAGAATGCATCTTGGAAAAACAGTGACAGAGGATTTTAGGGGTGATGTTTAAATATCTAGCTGCTTGAGAGCAATATGAGTGGCAGGAAGAGGTAATATAAAAACCTTGGACATAAAAAGAGAATAAAAAACGCTGGAGAAAATTCTATTTTGGTAGAAGGCTTTCAGAAATATTCTTGATTTTTAAATATTGCTTACAGAGATCAAATTCAAAAGGGGTCATTGAAAGGACTGGAGAAAAAAGTGAAGAATAATACAAATTAAACTGATGAAAATGCCTCTGTATGACCTGTATGATTAAAAGGCTTAGTTTGATCAGTTAATCAAGAAGATTGAGAGGTTGTCTGATTACAATATATATGAAACTATTTCTCCCAGAAAAGGCACAAGGGTTTTCTTCCAGCACAGAAAGCATAACAGGAGAGCACTACAATAGCAAGCTCTTCTTTTGAAAATCTTACATAAATATTCATGAAGTTAGCTAACCACTAGAGCTACAAACTACCAATGGCACCAATAGACTCTACATCCCCTCACGCCTATAAACCAAGATGTTAAAAAAAACATCTATGGATGCACTTTTCTGACAATTACATAGAGGTAAACATATGTTACTTAAATACACATAGGCTGACTGAAATTAAATGACTTAAGTGAGAGGTCAGATCTGAGCACTTAAGGAGACACTTCTGTCCATGAAACTTTTAAAGACTGATCCAATGCATATATGTGTATCAAGGCAAATAGTCTATCCATTCACCAAATTTATGCTGAAAAACAGAAAACCAAGTGCAAAAGTTAGATACAATTTTAGCCATTGATACTTATTAAGTAGATTCTTGAACTTCATTAGCATCTGTAATTTTTCAATGGACACGGCCTAGACTTTATTCAACTTCTCTCCTGTACCTCCTTCACCCCACCAGAATTCTGCCCTACTTGAAAATCCAACAGCCTGAAACTCAGTCTTTGGATAGCATAAGAAAGGCAAATAGTTTGTACAGCATAGTGCCCAACTACTCTATGAACACCCAAACGAGCTAGACCTAGTTTATAAAAAAGGTCAGTTTTTGCTCTATAAAGTATCAAAAAGATATGATGATGGATGAAGGAGGGAAGAGGTGAGAAAGGAAGAAAAAGGGGGACCATGAAATGGCTTTTTTTATGTCCCATAGACTCTCTGCCAGTTCTATGTGACAGTCTTCCAGTCATTATCAATCTTTTCTCTGTCAGAGAATGCTTTCAGTTTTATGCAGTGACCATGACAGAGCACAAGGAAGCCATCGAACTTTTGCAGCCCCTACACAAATACAGCAGATATCTGAGCTGACAACTAGATAAGCTGGAAATTAGACTTTGGATCTTAGCAAACAGCTTGTCCTATTCCTCTGCAAAGAGTCTTATACAAACATTTTTAAAGGACAAAAGTGCAACAATGCATATGTTGGAATCATTTAAGTCTTGTATGTACTTGCGTAAGAGATTTAGACTATTTAGATCAAGTTTTCTTAATTCTCAACTAGATATAGAATGAACAAATGTTTTTAGCTGCCACAGAAAATTATGAATTAATAGGAAATCAGGCAGTAATGATCAAATAAGGTGCTAAAATTCATAGCTGCAGATTTAGTGCCAGTTCTTTATTTCTGATTTCACTTAAAGCATTATTATAATCACAAACACATACGTATGCTCTTCCATGTAGCTCATGAAATTGGCTGGATGATTACAAAGACTTAAAGATGAAGTGCACTACAAGGGATTATTCTAACACTTGATTGGTTTCAGATAGCTGCAGGGCTTTGACAGCTGATACTTGGCAGATGTGCTTCCATTTTAATACTGTTTATCTCCAAGTGATCTACTTCAAGGCATTTGGTCTTTTCTTTGGAATGTGTTATTGTCTTCTGTAGGATCAGGCTAACCCCGTGTAACCACTAGACTGAATGCACTGAACTAGAACTGTTAACTGTGCAAAAACTGTAGATTTAGCCTATAAAACCTTAGAAACAGGATTCATAAGGATAATTAATCTTATGACATCTGGCTCAAATGTTAATGCATATTTTACAGGCTTTGATTTTCTTTTTCATGATAGAGATTTGTGTGCTGTCACACCAGCATTCTTCTCTATGATGTTCTTTCTGTGAGAGTAACTACAGTAACTTTCTGGTTTGTTCTCTTCTCATTTTAGAAAATGCTGGGAGGAGAAAGAAATTAACATTCCTCCTCATAAGCCTTATGCTCACTCTGGATGTGCTCTCTTGAGCAACTAAAATAATTTCTTGGTTAATTTATTCTTATAACCCATGCAAAGCTAGGTATACTTGTGGGTAATGGGCACAGGTCTATGCTGTCCTTGACTTCATTAAAAGATGTATTTGTATGAATTACAATTACCTTTTTTTTTTTCCCCAAGGGCCACAAATGCCACTTGGAGAATTACCCAAGTCTGACATTTGTGTGTTGCCACCAGCATACTAGCAGTGATGTGTAAGAAAGACCACACCCACAGATTCATGGCTGATGATTGAAAGAAAAAAAAAAAAGACACCTTTGAAGAGAAAGTCTGTTATTTAAAAAAAATCATCACATGGAATAGAAAAAAAGTGGTTAAAATCCTAACAAGTATTTTAGGATATAAATATTTTTGCACAGTAAAACTATTTCAAATTCTGTAAGAGGCATCATCCTCAGTTGAGAATGCTCTCTTTACTTGAGGGCACCCTGGACGGAGGGTAGAAACTTTCACTTCACTGTGCCATTCTTATTGAACAACCTTCAGAGAGCCAGTAACCTCTACCAATAATTTCAGTTACACACAAACCATATTCTCATCTTCCCACAACAAAAGACGCATTGTTTTCTTTTACCTAGGATGAGAGCAATACAATTACAACATCTTTCCATTTATATTAATGTATTTGCTTACCCAAATAAAATTTCACTTTTAGTAAACATGGGGTTGGCCATAAGTGGAGGGTAAAAAAAAAAAAAAAAAGCTTTACATTTTACATGTTGATGTCTCAGTCCTTGAAACCACAGGACAGAAACAGTCCTGGAAGCACAGATGGGAATACAGGTATCTCCCCAGCTGTCAGAATAATGTTCCTTGACCTCTTTCCACTCTAATGAACTTTTGGTTCCATGTATAGTAGAACAGCCATCACAGGGAGTATCAGCAAAATAATTTATATATCTGGTCATTAGAAAATTTTCCTTGCAGATTGGGGAAATTAACAGAACTTGGCTCTCATACATTTTCTACCTAAAGCATTGAACACCTTTTCTGGTGGCCTTTAGGAGACGGGTGGAAGATATCTGGTACATTTTTAATTCAAAGAAAGAGATTTAGGCCAGCGTGTCTCAGGAAGACAGAATTGACCTCCTGAAGCTTGCAGTGATGGACCTAAAATGTGACTAGATGCATACAGCTGCATTCTAATACACTGTGAATTCAGGTAATGCCCCATTCAGTATGCTGACTGTTTCAGATCACGCTGAGCAGCTCTCAACCTCATGCGGTTTAGCTCACAGCCACAGTAAATTAAAGACAAGTTATGTCCATAGTAACCAGCACTTACACTCTTTGGGGCTCAGCGCAAGAAAAGCTGCAGCAATAACCAAGGACTCTCAGCAGCAAATGTCTGAGAGAGACATCCCCTAACTCCAGTGCTCTACACATCTGTCTGTCCAAACCACAAATACCAGAGATGAACTTACAGACTGTTTATACATGAAATTAAAGGTATCAACATAAACATGAGCTGCAATCAAATGTAAACACACTAAAAGCTGTGACTATTTCCATGGTTGTCCAAAAGATAGGTGGCTACGTGGCTTCAGTATAACAACTTATCAAGAGCTGGACTTACACTATTTTTCTGGACATTGAAAATTGCAAAGAATCTGTTTTAATATCCTTCAAACATTTCATGAAAATCTTGAAGCCAAAACTCCATTTGTACTGAGCTAAAATGTTAAAGGAAACTTTGGGGAGAGTCAATGCATTTGTCTTGACTATTCTGAAACAGTATTTTGGTATCATTGTGCATATTTTTGATCACACATTCCTTTTCTAGTGGTGTTGTGGTGTAACTGTTTTACCCTCTTCTTGTCCAAACTATTACTATTCTCACAGATAATTAGCCTGACATTTCCATCACAGTATTAACATGAGTTGCAGCCTGGGAAATAATAGTAAGAAAAAGAACACAAGCTGAGAATGCAAAAAAAGCTGCAAGAAGTGTGGCTTGGAGAATAGCTGTTGGAAGCGCATGTATGAAACATGAGGCCACAGGGGCCAGCTTACAATCAGTGAAATTCAGATCATGTTTAAGCCCCAGACAAGGTGACATCAATTTAAAACGCATGTTCATAATTGCAGAGGGAGAGGAAAAAAAAAGCATTGGGGTTCTACAGCTTTTTTTAAGGCATTACTCAGACGTATACTGTATTCTGCTACTTAAGAGTCCTGGTAACTGTATGGCTAAGCTGGAAGAGTATTGGATGTAAGAAGAAAATTATTTATGAAGATATCTTACTGTTATTATGTACCAAATGATGTACCTGGCTAAGTAAAATGTACCGCATAAGTATGGATGGAAAGCAGAAGTATTTCAGGAAGCTTAAGAAATAATATCCAAGGTGAGTGCATATGCCTTGCAGTCATTTATTAGGGAATGTAAGAGACATGAAGATTCACATTGAAGACCAGCAGGTGATCAGCTTTTATGACAATCTTCGACCTAAACCTGATCTTCTAAACCATTCAGATCTTGGTACAATGCGTATTTTTCTGCATTCAAGCAAGGCACACTCTGAGAGGAGAGGTAACTTATTAGAACATCCTTTACAGATGGGACACAAGCCCCTTCTTTCGAGTCCTACACCACCATTTTTTTCCACCGTTTTTTCCTCACAGAACCTTTTGTGTTCCTGGTAGCACTTACAGCATTTGCTGTAAGTGACTGCTGAAATTGCCAAAAGAACTTCAGCTGCTGACTGGGTGACTTCACCAACAGAACTTCC
>KZ505649.1:2400349-2443817 GCA_002844005.1 Limosa lapponica baueri | reverse complement strand
TAAATAGTAAAATTCTAAGTAAAACAATTCAGGGAAAGGTCTCAAATCTTTCATTAGTGTTTTTAGACTGAGCAGAAACGTTTTTAAAGTAAAGGCAAATCAGGCATGTAGGATTTCTGTGCTAATTGATTTGGAAGAGGTACTGATGTTAGTCAGCAAATCAAGATTTCAGACTACATCACACTTGGATATGTAAGAGCCAGTGAAAAACCCAAGAACTTACTACAAATTGTTCAAGTCCCAGAACTCATTCTAAAGTAGGATAAGGATGAAATGCATTAATCTTGAGGGAAGCTACGGGGAATAAATGCACTCCACTTGTCTACTGAAATAAGAATACTTGTCTGCAATTTTCTGACACGGTAACATTTTATTTTGGGAAGTACATCACTAACCATGATTACAATTACTGATCATCAGTGATTGATACATCACTGATAATGATGACAACTATTATAAACTGTGATATATTTGCCAAAAGGGAAAAAATAGTTCAATAGCAACTTCATGTATGATTTTCTCACTTACAGCAAATAACTGACTGAATAAAAATAGAAGGATCATTTGTTTTGCAATTTACAAAGAGATTTGAGACCCTGGAATACAATACACTGAAGAAGTGAGTAGTAAACATTACAGTTTAAGGTCATCTGGTAAGCAACTTCACTAGTACTAACCTGACTGAGGTTAATAATTATTTCACTCAAATCAACACATTGTATTATTTGTACCAGCAACTATTACAACCAGTAGGATTTCCCACATAGAACCATAGAATGGTTGGAGTCGGAAGGAACCTTAAAGATCATCGAGTTCCAGCCCCCCTGTCATGGGCAGGGACACCTCCCACGAGACCAGGTTTCCCTGCAAGAAAAGCGAACAAGATCATACATAAACAGTTCTTCCCATTCACTCATTGAGACTGGACTACTAAAATTTATGTTTTGTAATTAAATTGCACCACAGTTATCAGAGATTCTTGGTAAGCAGCTCTGAGTTTAAACAACTGATGAAATCTTTCCAACTTATTATCGTTCCTCACCAAGGTGACATTTTTTTTTCTGAACTTGTAGTGAGGGAAGATGAACCAGAAATTACACTGATGATGTAGAAGACATTTGGGAAGTTGTCTAAAAAGAAAGTGTGCACTGTGGTTGATTTAACACATAAGATTATGTTTAGAGATGTTACCATGGTTTTTAAATTTTTTTTATTTGTTTGTTTATTTATTTATTTTTAGATTATGTGTGGCCAAAAATTGCAGTGCCCGAGAGACAGAAGGAAATATGGCAATTCCATAGGTATCCATTAAACTTTTTCCTCTCAAATGGAATAGTCCTGCTACAGTGAAGAACACAGAGTAACTGGATTAATAAAATTTTAATATGCCTTACAATTAAATAACTTGTATTGAAGCTACATTTTGAATAAATGTATTTTCCACTGACTTCAGCATTAGTTTATGCTGAAGTTTCTTTAGCCTAGTGACATTTGAAAGCAGCAAGTTTTATTTCTGAGAGAAATTGCCTGAGCTTACTCTATTATGATTTGACATTTACATCGCAGTCATAGCCTGCAGCTCCAGCCAAGATCAAATCCCCACTGTTCATGCACATATAAATGTATGGTCCCTGCTCCAGAGAATTTAAATCTGAGGTCACCTGCTAAGCCAGCTACAGAAAACCAGAGAATCTAAATAACAAATTATCAACATAGCCATTTAGACAACTGCAGGCCTGAGGTTATTGTTACTGACATAGAAAAGCCTGAAGGAGGATTTTTGCTCCCCACAGTGAAACTACTTTTTGTATGCAGCCCACACAATCTGGGTAAATATGCTTTCTAAGATGCAAACCAAACAACATAGATTTGTTGTGCGGCCTAATATTTGAATATAGGAGTTTTGATTCTGCATAAGCGTCATACTATGATTCAGACCACTGACAAAGGGTCATTAATTTAGAATTCAATTAATTTTACTTGTACATGAAAGGTTTGCATTACCAATTTTGTTGAAGTTTTATTATGTTTGCTTTGATGAAAGCATACTTCTTAGAATTATAGGTTTTCATTTTCCATTTTAAAAACCCAGGACTTGTTGAAGTCTGGACTTGGGCCTGTCTTTTGATTGTGAAATACACCTGAACATGATTTCTGTTTCACCAAGACTACGAATTTGGAAGGGCTGTTTGCAAGCCAACGCTTCTGATTTTGTTCTTAATACCACGGCAACTAAACAGTGAAATGTTTAGCTCTGCTTCTGTATTAGTTGATTTTAGTCCCTTCTAAGATCCCTTTCTCATCTACAATATGCCCACATATATTCAAAAATTAAAATAAAATATGTTTAAATAAATATATATAAAACACACGTCTGTCAATACTTAACCCTTTAAGTTATTTTACCTTGTCTGAAGTCTACTGCTTGATGTACTTGTGCAGCATGCGAGTGAGTTGTGAGCACTTGGCATCCAAAATTCAATTGTAACCTACAGTTCACACAGTAGGATGCGGATGAGGTTTCACAACTCCCCTTCATTCTGTCTCCCGTGCATAGGTGTCCTTTGCAAGAAATTCTCTGGTGTCAGATAAAACACTCCAGGCACTAATAGCATTACAGAGGCAGGACCTTCTCAATCAGCATAGCAGCAATTGCCGGTGACCCAACCTGCTTCAATTCTGCAGCAACTAAAGACAGACCCATTCTTTCTCATACATGACCTCTGCAAGCATGTTAATGAAAGATACTGCCATCCAAAACACTTTTTAAAATAAAATCTATTGAATCTATTGTTTCTTTCTTTGGAAGCATATCCCATATAGAGGTTCTCTACGGTATGTATTTTCCAATTGCTTTCTTCAAGACTGTTAGACTGCCACTATATACAGTATTTTCTTCTATACTCAGCTTGTTGTTTACACCTGAAAAACAGTGGGGCTTCTTTGTATATTGTACTACTTCTCTGAATACTTAGGAAACAAAAAGACTTGTTTTTAAAGACTGGAAAGTTTTCACTTTAAATCTCTCCTTTTGACAACTTTCATCTGCTGTATTTGACATTCCTTCATCACTTCATATCAAATAGAGGAAAATTAAAGAGGTATTTTGTGTAAATATAATTTTGGAGGGGTTTATAATTTTTTTGGACGGGAGGAGTATGAATATTAGAATTGAAGTCTACTACCTGTAAAGAGGCTAAAAAGTTTAGCCTAAAAGCCTAAAAACTTTATGTTGTAGTTATTTATAATGTGAATTTACTTATTGGAAGTTCCTTTTTCTTCATCAACGATTAAGTTTGCAGACTCTCTGTTAAAAGAATGATGTCTTTTTAATCCAAATCTGAGTTAAATTCTTAGGTTAACTTTTACTGTTACACTTGGAACATTTTTTTGCAATGCTATTTAAATTCCTTTATTGCATGACTGCACATCTCAGTTGTGAAGGACTTTATTGGTTTGTTGGACATACTTCAAGTCCCATTAAAGATTATTCAGGATTTTGTTTCACTAGTTATTTTTCCACCAGTGAACACAAACTATTTTGTTGTACCTTTCAGCGATCTTGATTTGATCAATTTTATGCTTTCAGGTCTTTGTTTCAAGTCATCTGCCAATTAAGTTGCTCAAATACATCCTTATTTATTACAAGTGGCTGGATTTTCTGCTTAGTTAGCAATAGTGGATGAACCTATTATGAATACATAATGAATTAAAATAATGACTGAGGCCTTAACTATTATTATCACTTTCTCTAATTTGGTTTCTATCAAGACACCTATTATTCATAGTGGAATCCTTTCAACTCTGAAGGTTATGGAGAAACTGAGATGCCACTTTCAAGTTAGTGAAGCTCTGAAAAGCTTTTAGGCTTCATGGTGAATTTAAAATCCAGTATTACTGTCACAAAGCTCTTGTTACTATATGGTCTGAATACATTTCAAACACCGCCACTAACAGAATGAATTTCTCTGTCCCTGTCCCAGCCTGTAGACCGGCCTGTTAACCATTGTTCAGGTAAACACTGTCCGGTGTTCTCTCACTTGTCTTTATCTGTGAAAGTCTGTTGGACTGTGAAGTCCTTCAAAAGGTTCAAATTCTCCTGAGGCTTCTACTTCATCAATGACAACACCCTCCCACTCACAAAAGAGGGAAGGGAAACATCAAGAGGTAACTGAAGGAAAAGACAGCATTTCTTCAGCCCAATTGCAAACAATTCTTTTGTTTAGCAATTTTTGGCCATTTTGAATGCAGAAAACTCAGGTGGTGGTCATTAAGAGAACAAGAGTTGCTCATTTCAGTTGGTCTCCCTACTGTCATCCCTGTGATTTTACTCCCCTGGGCTCTCCACACATACCCACAGCAGTGTTAAGCCACGGTGACCCTTCTTTAGTGCTGCCACTTATCAATATTGGTTGTATAACAAAGCTTTTTGCTTAATTTTAGGCTTCAGTTTTTGAAAATATATCTAAGGTGTACAAACACTTTATTGTAATGCCTGCAATACCTACTTGCAGCTGAGGGTCTTTTTTCAACTAGATGCTGCTAATAAAGTCTTCTGTTATTGTGGTTGGTCAATTAATGAGCTGCCAAGACATGGCAGGATCACAAGTGTCCTTACTGTCCCTGCCCAGTCTCCACCAGGGTTCCCCTCACCCTGCCCATGGCCCAGGACACCATGTCAGCCCCCCAGGGCTATCAGCCCCTGCTGCAGTGAAGCTGCAACAGGGCTGGTCTCCAGCTCCCCACTGCCCAGCCCTGCCCGGCCATGGGACCCACCACGCTGGACCATGTCCCAGCATGGCCTCAGCCCGGCCTCGCCCCCAGAATGGTGCCCAATGTCTGGGGCTGGGACTGCCCCAGCGCCTCACCAGCTGCCCTGCTTGATCCAGCAACTTGTAAAGTTGATACCAGCCCTAATCCACCACCTTTGTGTGATTGCTCCAGCACACTACCTCCTAACTATCCTAGCTTTGTACAGAAGACTTCCTGGCATGATCATTTCTGCATCTGAAGAAACGGTTTCCACTGACTATTTGAAATTATCAATTTGTGGTTTGGCAAATTTGACCATAGCAGCTGCCTGGTGCCAGCCACTTCCACAGCAGTTGCAAAGAGAAATGCTCAAATAACATGACTCTAACTCTGAATATGGCCAATCATTTGGATTATATGTTTTGTGTACAAAAAAACCCAAGTGCTTATTTTAAAATAATGATGGTCTATTCCACCTAGCAGCCCTGCTGCATGATCAAGTTAGGTGACTACTGAAAGATCAGCAATGCCAGAAATAGGCATATTTTCTCATGACAATACTGACTTCTTAGCAGAGACACGGTAAGGTATTTTGTCAAATAATGCCAAAAACTCAAGTTCAGGCCCATGAACTTTCACCTTTTTTTTCTGAATGTCTAAGTGTCCACAGATATGCAATTCTCATAATGTCACTCAGAATGAGAAGTTTCATGTAATCTATTGTGGCAAGAATGAAGGCACTAAAATATTAATCACACCTCCCAAAACTCAAAGATCAAGCAGCATATTGGTTGTTGGGTTTTTTTTGCAAAATGACAGTAAGAAGTGATCTGAAAGTCAATTTGCTAGAAATGGATGTTGATTCTAGAAGGGTCAAGCTAAATTTTCTTGCTTTTCAACATGACCAAATCTGTAATGAGAAATGTTGACATTGCAGCCATATACATGCTATTGCTGTCTTTAAATAGAAAACAAAAAAATGCTCACGTTTATATCGCAAATATCAAACCTCACACTGTATCACAACCTATTTCATTTGATATTCAAATACTTCATCTGTAGTTTGAATTACCTCAGTTTTACTCTGCCATCCTTTGCAGATGTCTACTACCTCCTAAAAAAATTGCTTAAAAGCACAGTATGAAAAAAAATTGGTTGATTAAAATTTTTTGAGTCTTTGTATATGCACAGGGATGCAATGTGACACTGTAAGAAACGAAGTAATTTTACACAGCCTATGGATGATTACTGAAAACGCTAACAATCTCTTGACAATGTTAGTAATTCTTTGATGGCTATGTCCCCTTGGGGTTTTCTTTGGATTAAACTGAAGTGATTAATGTTCATTTCAGAGGGGTAGAAGGCATTTAAAATCACTGGTAAAGAAACCACTAGACATAGACAGTTCAGTGTCCTACATTCTAAAACACCTTGCCTGGTGAGGGAAAAAATGTTTTCTGGAGTAAAAATGGGATAGAAGTAATTGCAGGCCAGTAAAGCAAATGATGAAGCGAGATTGCTCATTCACGCTGATTAAAGCAGCCCTGTGGCATTTAAATATTCACTAGAGTTCCTATGTCTGCTAGGCTTTTCCTGCTGCAGAGATGATACAGCATTATGCAAATTTGCAGTGGGAAAAGACTATTTCCATTAGCAGCAAGGCTGCTAATTTTAATAGGTCTTTTGTTAAGAAAGACCTATTCACTGAACGGTGAAACTGTGTACCACATATGAAGGGAAAAGTTCAATAGTATTATTGACAGACGTACCACTTAGTGCAGATGGTGCACACAGAATATTAAAAGCAGTGCTGCCATCTCTTGGTTGTTTTTGGCTGTAGTAGACATGTATTCTATTTGCCACATACTTAAAAAAAAAAACACAAACCCTGCAGCAATGAATGCCACAACATGACACTGGTCAGCAATGTCCAAACTACAGGACATGAAAGAGTAACAGTCAAATATTTCAGTAAATGAGGCTACCCCTACAGATTAAGCTTGGGCCTCCCTATCGGCCATATAGGAGACATTTATGCAGTGGTGGGCTTTTTTCCCTCTCTCTTCTTGCCTTTGGGATACTTTTACTACCTGAAAAAAGATCACATTTGGAGCAGAAGGAAGGGAAATGTCTTAGAGAACATTTAGGATGTTATCTGTTACATTCTAAGCCTAAAAGCATATGAGACCTGCAGGGAAGATTTCTACTGGGATTCAGGGTTTTTTTATTCAGGTTTTACATTTCTATTTAAAATACATATAACTTTTTATATATATACAGGACTATATAAGCAATATAGTTGCCCTGTTACACTGGAGGAATAAAACTCAATTTGATCATGACTGTACAGAATGTCGGGTCCCGACCTTCTGGCAGAATCCAAAAGACAAAACTTGCCAATGAACTGCCAGAATCAGAGCCCTGTCTCGCTTTCCTTCTAAGTTTTAACCCCCCTAATATTTCCTTCCATGGAAAAAATATAATAAATCATGAGGCAACAGAAACCTGCATAGTGACTCTCTTATAAATTAACACCCTGTGACTCTATTCATCTAAGCTTTTGCTTCGATATAAAGTCTTAAGACCCCTAAAATCCTCTAGTCTAAATTATTTTTTATTAATTTAATGTTTTTAAATTGTTTTTTTCCAAAGAAAGGGAACGTGTGTATATACAATACATGTGTTGCATATTTTCTCCCTGCAGCTTGGGCCTTTCGTATGTCCTTAGCTGTAAACCTAAACCTTGAGTCATTCACTGGTTAAAATGTTTTCAAGAACAGATCCATTAGGTATACAAATAATCTAAGTCGCAGAATTCAAAAGCACTTTCTGAAAAAAATGTATCTCATTTAGGTTTGATTTCTTAATTTAGACTGAAAATTATTATATTCGAAAGAAAAAAATATCATTCCAACTTCAACAATGAAATGAAGGTGCTCCATTTGCTACTTTCTGTTACCTTTGCAGGGCTCACCCTTGCCTACCACGAAAATACAGGGAAATTAAGGTTGGAAAGGACCTCTGGAGATCATTTAGCCCAACTCTGCTCAGAGCAGGCCCAATTCGATCAGGTTGCTCAGGGTTGTGTACAAGTAAGGATTTAGTATCTCTGAGGACAGAGACTCCACAACCAAACTGTGCACCTGTTCCTAAACCTGACTGCTCTTGTGCTGAAAATAATAAAAAAAAAAGTTCTAATATCTAATCAGAATTGCCTGTGTTGCTGTTTGGGTCCATTGCTTTTCATTCTGTCACGGCTGGCTCATGTCTCATGTGCTGTCCACCACGTGCCCTGAGCTGCTGTCCACCCGGGCAGCCCCAGCCCATACAGTTGGATGGAGTTACTCCATTTCAGATGCAGGACTCAATCTGCGTGCACAATGAAAAAAACTGCAGGACATAAAGGACAATTGTACAAGTGATTAAATTGAGTACAGGGTGGAAAGGTAATAATGAAATATATTCTTTCCATTTAATACCCACACCTAGCTTTTTTTACTGAGCTATTCGGCAGCTCAGTTCTTTGTAACCTAGGGTACAGGTGCAGGATGGGAGAGGCATCAGATTATCAATTATCTGATGTAGCATGACACCCGAGTAATGAATTGCAATTTATAATACAACTCTGTCACAGCTTACTACTGCTTTGTTTCTGCATGGATAACTCATGACTCCTCAGCTGCCTTTAGCTTTGGATAGATGTGACACAGGTAAGCACTCTGTGGTAATGGAGAAAATGGAAAAGCCAAAACACAGAAGGGGAAAAAAACCACATGATTAACAGAATTTAAAATCTGCTATTGATCAAACTAACACATTCTGTGTATTGCTGCAAAAGTAGGCTAGCAATTAATACGTCAGGCACCATAGGAGTAAAAGAGAAATGCTCTGGTACTGAGCTGCATGGAAACAAAACCAAACCCGTCAGCACACTGTCCAAACTTAACTGATTAAAACTCTTTATCTCAATATCAGGAAATCCTGTATTATATATCAATATTGATACATTCAAGCAATTCAATTGGGGCACAAAGTCAGTCTTGTCTCTTTCAAAATCCCAGCTTTTTTATCTACGTGGATGTAAGCAAAGATTGCCTTTACATGAAGAAACTCATGCTTAAAGGCTGAATGGATACACCCATCTACTCAGCTGAGGTTTTGACCTGACATGTCGAAAATAAAAAAGGATCCTTAAGTCAAAGTTTGCTTAACTATTTAAAACCTCAGAAGTTGCAATCGAGTCAAGAACCAGTGAGATATACCATTCTGAACCTACTTCCCAAATATTATTGAATCAAATGTTCGATAATAAAAATGATAAGTAGTCCTTGATCAGATGATATTGAGTAGTCACAAACATGACAAAAAGAAACAGATCAGCTGTGGAAAATGTCATATTATGTTATGTTACATACAAATTTTACTGCTAGGTGTCCATTAAGAATCCATAATCAGCTTTTCCACTCAAATAAATAATGTTGGTTAGGAGAATTGTTTAAAATAATTTAAAAAGAAACCATGAGTAATGCTTTTTAAGATATTATATGCTTGTTGCAATATTTTACCATATAATTCAAGCACCATTTGGCTTGCAAATCAGTGTTTCAAGTTAACAAGTAGCACCCAAAGGGCATAGCCTTGCAGTAAAAAGGTCACCATATATAAGAGCTGGGACTGTTCAGCCTAGAGAAGGCTCAGGGGAATCTTATCCATGTATATCAATACCTGAAGGGAGGGTGAAAAGAAGAGGGAGCCAGGCTCTTTTCAGTGGTGCTCACGGACAGGACCAGAAGCAATATGCACAACACAGGGGGACCCCTCTGAACACAGGAAACACTTACTCACTGTGAGGGTGACCAAGAGCTGGCATAGGCTGCCCAGAGAGGTTGTGGCATCTCCGTCCTTGGAGATATTCAAGAGCTGTCTGGACATGGTCCTGGGCAAGTGGCTCTAGATGGCCCTGCTTGAGAGGTCCCTTCCAACCTCAACCATTCTGTGATATCAAGTAGGCACAAGCATAACTTGAACATAATATGGCATCAGTGTCACAGTACCAAAAGCAAGCCCCCTGTACTAACCGCAGGGAGTTGATGATAATAGGTAACCATCAAAATATTTGAAGATATTCTTCAAGCTATAAAGCATCATTTCTGTAGGACAGTTAGTTCTGTAGCTTTCCAAGGTATTATGTTCATTAGTTTCAACAACATTTGGGTCATAAATTAATCACTTTTCTGCAGACAGATACTATATTAACAACAATGGTAATTACTACAGCGTTTTATGTACTATTGGCATTCTACAAGTATATAATTTAACTATGAATTTTTATAATAGTACTAGTCTCTGACAATGCTTTTTTCTAGCATTCCTTTAGTTACAGTATCTAGCTCTGGTAGTTTATCCGATGGAACCAACAACAACCTGGAACCTAGTTTTCTACTTACTATTTGATAAGACACCTCTACTCTCATCAGTGCAGCAACATACTGTCAGTATTGTGACTGAGGGTCATAATATGGAATTATCAGTGTCCTATCGCTCTGTCACTTTCCTTACAAAATACGGCAGACAGTAGAATTTGCCCAGTTGCTCATCACCCATACAATGTTTGATATATAGAGCCTAAATAATAACAATCCTCTAAAGACATCTTTCTTGTCACTAAGACACTAGAAAGGAAAACATTCCAACATCACCAGTCCAGAAATGTGAACAGGTAAAAATATATAATGCTCCAATGACATGTTTCCAGTAACAGGTTCTCGTTCCCTCAAAACCAACGGAGGCAATATTGATATGTGCACTAGAACTCTTTAGAAAAGGTTTCTCAAAGCTTCACTCATGGACGTCCATTTTATGGGTGGAACAGTGTGCCAAAGAGTAATGCAAAGGTCACCTCTAATCTAATGCTGTCATTTCTTTTTTTTCAGTACCATCCCCAAAGGCTTCCCAGGCTGCAATATCGGAATACTTGACAATTAGTATTACTTAATAATTTAACTGAATCTCATTTTTCCGTAATCTGTTATTGTTGCAGATTTTCTTAGGAATCATACTGACATTTTCTTTTTTTTCTTTTTTTTTTTCTTTTTTTCCCCCACAAAAAAGGGGAAAGCCTCTAATCCAAGGGACATTTTCTAAAACTACATAATCGCATTTATTTCTATGAAAGAAACATCAAAATACAGATGGGGGTAGAACTGCTGACTGGAAGAATAAAATTGAATGTCTCTTTTACTGTAATTTTATTCACAACAGTACTACCTCACTGCTCTTTGCTACCATACATTCATGGTTTTCTTATCTTGTACTTAAACTAAGACTTCCTTGCACAACGTATGAAGTTCAGCTAATGATGGTTCTGTCCTAGGTAACTTCAGAGGGAATACTGCTTTTCTTAAATAAAGATGTCAACAGTTTTAAGTCTAGAAACAGCAGTACTTTTATCATCCATGAAGTGGCCAATAAGTAATGACTTAGCTATTGAAATGAGTAACATGTATGAGAGAAGACACAGAATGTTATCCTCATGAAAACTTCTTTAGTGCAGCCCGTTTCTCACCTTAAATTCACAAAATTTCCTATTTTAGAAAACCAGAACGGCTTTCAGGATTCAGCACAGCTCTTGGCTATTCTGTAAACCCTAAGTCCACAAGCAAGCTATGGAGCCTCTGCTCTTCCAGTGTCATGACTCAAATGAAGCCAGGCAGTATCAGTTCCTCCTAGCTGTCTGTTAAACACAAGAGTTTCCTTAAAAAGAAATCAGTTGCTGTGGAGACATCTACAGAAAAGGAAAATCCATCATTTTCCATGTCATCTTCTTTCACATCACCATTATAAGGCTAACAGAGAGCGGTACAATAAGTACTATTTATCCCTATACCCTTCTCTGGCACTTCTTACAAACGAGTTCCCTGGCTATAATGAAAGATGAAAAATAAGATGTGCTCCTAGAAATTACAAGATGAAAGTCTGTTATAAAAAGATGAAATTTTCTTTAATTTCCAATGTTAACCCATTATAATGTACTATTTGAAGTCAATTCACTTTCCTAGAACATCTGGGAGGCATGTTCCACAGTTAGGAACCTTTTACAAACAAGTTTCCACAGGCTCACAACCTTTAAAGATGAGCTTTAAGTTTAAGGGCTTATGTTATCCACAGCTGTGATAAGGATAAAAGCAACCTTTCTAACAGCTAGGTACCTGTTCTTTTTGATAGTGGCCCCGTGGAATATTTTCTCCCAGGGCCTCACTTGAAAAAAGATCTGAGCCTGTCTCAGGCAAGGTTGTTAACTGGAATCCAAAGAAGAAAACCTCAAAGGAGGGAACTGCAAACATTTTTGGGAACATGAATGAGGCCCATTTTACTGCTACTCATGCTACTATCCTCCAGGACAGAGAGAAGTGTTGGTCACAGATGCAACAATGATTTTAACGTATCTATGTATTTTCAACGGGTTTGCTCTACAGCTGTCTTACCCTTCTTCCCCCTACAGTGCTAATGTAGGATGTGTATTTTCAGGAAACTATATGTGTCCAAATCTATGGAGCTTAAACTATAACTGTGAAACAAAGAGGAATTGCGGCGTGGCTGGGTATCAGGGCTCTGCCTGTGTGCACGTCCAGGACTTTTGTTGTCAGTTCCCTCCGTGGACCAGAAACGGCCAGGTTTGGGCAAACACCACTGAGACCCTGACTGATTTGAGCCAGTGGACTGACTGATCTCCAAGCTGGCTGTTTTTTAACAAATGTAGTGTCCACGAGTGTCTGTGCCACAAGTATATCTGGGTGATCAACGACTCTGGAACCAAGAAGGAACTTTTCTCAATTGGTGAAAACTGCTAAAGGGCTGTTTTCACTTCCCTATCCCATCATCCTGGAGAGCAGAAAAGCTTTTACATTAATTAACATAGATGCATTCGTATTTCAAAACAATATGGTTTCTCTCAACTTATTGCTACACCCTCTACAGAAAACGACTACTTCGCAGGTATAAAAAAGGACTGGCCAGAGTATTGCTGAGAGAGCCCTCTGAACTATCCAGGAAGACCTCAAAGCATCACATGGAAGTGACCTTTTCATTTACCAGAAGGAAAGAGGACAATTAAAAAACACATTATAATCACATAAACAGGTTGATTTTGACAAAATCACAGCCTACTGCTTAAAACCTGTATTTATCTAAGACTTCAACTCTCTTTAAGTCCAACGCAAACTCACATCCTTAAGTGTAAATTGCGAGTCAAGGTAGCACCAGTTTTTTGCTGAGGAACTGGAAAGTGAGCTGGTCACCTCAGGTTCAAGAAACCCATAGCAAGAGGCTGTCCAAGCAGAAGCTAAGGATCTATTTGAAGAGTCTGAAGCTATCCTGTCTTTAAAAGATATTGTTCCATCAAGGCAATACTAGGTGAAAGATAAGACCTAAACCAATATGTAATTCAAAACACAGTAAATAATAGATTTACACATTTAATCCAGAAGAAGTAGATGAACTAAGGCTGTTTGACAAGTCAGATTTATCACCAAATTGACCAAATAATAAATGGAGAAATAAAATCCTGAAATAATCATTAACCAGAAGGGGTTAAAAAACTCTCCAGGCTGGCACGCTTTTCTAGATGCAACTAAAGCTGTGTTTGTAACATTATTAGGTGCTAACCTATGCAGAGGAAAGGTCTCATAATAAATCCTCATTTATATCGTCCTCCACTGTGCCAGGAGCTATTACATCTTGCACGTACTTAAGGGGTGTTGTAATTACATAAATCTTCAGTTTTTTCTAAAACTCTAAAGGGTATATATATAATTATCTATAGTGGACCTATAATGAAACAGCTTTATTTTAAAAACACTTCCATCTCAATTTCTAATAAGCCATTTTTCTTACAAAATTCACAAGTAGCAACTTCACCTTTTACTACTTACACATCATCCTGGATCGTGTGAGATGCTTCTACTCTTTATACATCAATTGACCTTGGGATAACACCCACCTCAGAAATAATTTCAGTGAAAGACCTAGACACTTCTGATGAGAGAGAGTTTACGGCTTAACAGAGGTCCAGGTTTGGGGAATTGCATTACTGCTTGCATCAGCCTAAACGGTCCTACAACAACCATTTCGCATTGACACAGCTTGCAGATTTATGCACTGTGTAGCAAAGAGCCAGTCTTATCAGAGCTCATCCACTATCAAGTGTTTGGAAAAGATAAGAATTCATTTGCATTTTTAATGACGGTTCAATGTCTTGACTTCTTTGCAGATGCTACGTTGACAAATACAAATTATAGCTGCAAACAGTCACTTCCTCTAGGCATACTACATATATTTGGGGGACATATTTCTTCAATGAAGATCGAGCACTTGTATGGCACCAATTGACACAGGTGAGTAATTACGCAGTATTTAAAGTTATATTAATTTTGTGACGGAGTATTTTAATATATCCTACAACCTCCTGGGTCAGAAGATTACAAGCTTTATTTGCATTCCAAATCCACCCTTTCAGTAAGACAGAAAGGTTCGTCAGTAGATACCCATAACATAAAAATGAATTTTCTCCATCCCTTCTTTTCCTCCTTGTTCTGCTCTCACCAGGAAAATACACATGGAAGAATGCAGTAGTCCACATTCATTTGCTAAATTACCTAGTAATTAATGATAGCCATTGGGTAGACTTTTATAGGGCTATCTGCTTTGTTTAGTTTTAAGAGATAACCATCATTTGACCAAATGTCCTTGTTAAAAAAATAAAAAGTATAATGAAATTAATATGACACCCTGATAGCAAAGGAAAATGTGTAGTGCGTAGGTCATTAGAATCTTAGATTATCTTTTTGTCAATTTTTTTCTTTCTTATACATAAATATCAGAATACTACTTTCTTACTATAAAGACACCTTAAAAAAGTTATGTGAATCTCCTGAGAAGCTAAGCTGAGATGAAGAAGAATTACCAAACATAAGGGACTTTCAAGGCATTTTATGTTAAACATTTAGTTCTGAGACATTTCCAGGAACGTACACTGAGTTTATGTGATTTCTTAAGTCTGTACTCATAGTTGTATATATCCTGAATTAAACACTGGTCATTCACTTTAAAGATATCAACTTCTGTATTGTGTGACTATGGAACATCAACCGTCCCTGCTCAAATCTCAATTGATTAACATGGCAGCGCATCTTTGGAAGGATTTGTTAAGCCATAGTGGGTAAAGGCATTTATCTAAATTCCACGCTGACACACAATACACAACTTCAATGAAGTATTTAAATCAGCTCAAACATCTTGTACCATGTGCGTTGTACAGCAGCTATTTCAAAAGTGCAGCAGCAAATTCCAGGAGGAATTTCCTGGAAAACAAGGAAAACGTCAGCAGCAGAAGAGAGGGAGGTTGTGCACCTCTCCTTTGTTAACTTATTTACAATTTCGTTGTACACTATAGTATGTTCCACTATACTGACAGTTATATGTAATTTTCACTCACACCAATGCTTTGGTTTTATTCCAAAGATATAAAAAGTGCAAGTAATTCACTGTTGACAGAATATACTGTAGGAGACTAGACTATGTTTTGCCATCATGAAAACTAACAGCTGGATGTGACTTGTAAAATCCAAGAAACTTTCACAAGATGTGTCTCAAAATACAGGCATAAATCAGGATGCAGTATTTTATTACAGTATAAAAATTGCCTCGATATTACCTACTCTATTATTATACACAACACTTAAAGCAGTACGACAGTGCTTTTTCACAAACCTGCAGCTAAATAGAAAACTTGGTAATATCCAGTTAGGCTAATTAATGTGCGTCCATCAAGAGTGGATAAAAACAAGTAAGCATTTGCTGGGCTGTATATTTAGTATTTGCTAACAACATATTTGCTAGAAAACAACATATTTGTTTCCTTAGACTTCTACCTCTTAATCTCTAGATTTTTCTTCAGAAGTGAAATCTTTGTCTTCTGTTTTACATCCCTTTCTTCTACTATATAATTTTATTTATCATTTATTATAATTTTATTTGCATTCTCATTCATATTTTACATTAAGAACTTCATATTTGTACAACTATTTTTAAATGTTTTCTCATGAGAGAATCATTTGCATCTAAAATGATACATCAAATTCTCTAGCTTCAAAAGAGGCTTAAAGTAATTAGGCTTGTAACTCTTCTTTAAAACCAACAGGAATTGATAACCTTATCAAGACGACTTTGAAAACCTTAATCAAAATATTAATTTATTAATTTTTTAAATTTTTCTTCATTCGCGCCTTTTAGGATAACTGAGAAAAGCATTTCCCTGGCTCAGTGCTCCCAGATACACACAAAATGAAATCACAAACTAAGTCTCTATCCTTCTACATCTTGCCAGCAATGGTTAGACAGATATCTTATTGCTGTAATGAAAAATGTTTCATCCACAGACATCCCCCTTCCCCTGCAAAGATAAAAAACAAAGAAGAAAAAAAGCCAGGTACTCACGCAGGCCCACATTGAAATACAGACTTGGAATCACAAAGCCGAAGTTAAATTGCAGTTATTACAACTTGTGAAACCAGTGAAGCAAAACCAGATGCTCTAAGCATTTTCTCCAATCCTATACTGAGCCCCCCCACCCTTTAGGCATTTGTCTTGCTAATTGTTCTATTCCTGGTTGCTTTTAATCACCAATGCACTTAATTTTTTTTAATTTATTGAAGAATTTCTCTATTGCTAGCTTTTGCATCCCTCCAGACTGATGTTAAATAAAGATGACAATGTCCACAGTATAGTACACATTACTGTATGCATCAGAAATTTTTATCTGTAAAGTAAACTATTTGCAATACACTAGAGACTGCGTAAACCTAACCTGAGTCACTGCAGCAATAATGACTCCTTATTTTGGTGAAAATATTTCAATGCAACATTTGAACTACTTTAAAAATGTAATCAAAGAAGTCTCCATGTTTGCTGTCAATGACTTGTAGTTTTAGTAAAAGATAGATGTAGTCATTCATGTCCAATTATCTGACACGAAAGACAACAAAATTATGCATAGCTCTGGTGTCCCAACGTCCCTTCAGGGTGGTGAGGAAGGCTGCCTTCCTTCTGAGGCCACCAGAACAGAAATGCGGAAGCCTCTACCTTCACCACTTAGTTAACTAATAGGTTTAAATAGCATTGGCCCCTACATTCAATTATTTCAGTTTCCTCCCTTTGACATCTACGATGGAGCATTAGTAAGTCTGCAGCGGGTGAAACAAGGCATTAGTATTGCTCTTTGACCACTTTTATTTTTTTTAAGCTGATTTTAGACAGCCAGTCTTAGGATTGCAGTAGCACATCTTTCTGCATTCAAATGCAAGTATTGTACACAAGCACTAACTAAATACGTTGATAGAACAGGATAAAATTTGACGTTTGGGAAAGTAGGAACTGCTACTAAATCAAATTTTTAGAGTGGCATAAAATTCTGAGTTTAATTGAAGGAATAAATCAAGTAGTGTATATTCTGATATTTACTTGTGTGCCCTGCAGCACAGCATCTGTGTACAAACTTGAATTTTACTAGAAAACAAGGAACAATTTTCAGTAAACACAAGCAGTTAGAAATATGAAAATCACTTATAGAGAAAGGAATTATACATATTCTGGAACCATTATAAGCTGGTAGAAATAAAGTTTCCCAAGTAGCTCTTAACAGTTGTCTTGATTGAGAGAGTTTCAGCTTGGCCCACCCAATAGCAGATGTATGGAAGACAATTCTCTCTCGCTCTCAGACAAACAGAAGTCATGAACATCAATTTAAGTTTCCAAGAATTTAAAATTCCTTGAAACTATTTCATTATTTTTCTTGTCACAGCATCTTTCTCTACTGCCTGATATAACAGTTGAGAATTTCAGAATTTCGATTGAGATAAAGAAGGTATCTACTGTTCACTTACACGTCACTCCTTTAGGTCTTCTAGAAGAGGAGCAATATTTTTACTGAGTTACTGACAAAAACAATGAAAAGGAAAAAATTAATGAAGTAACAGGATAATAAAGGGCTTCAACCACTTTCCTTGAGTGCTCTTCACAGTGTTTAAAAATTTGAGATAGCTTAAGGGTCCATGCTGGATAACCAGTTTTATATGTTACTGGTGGGGTGTCTGTTCTTCAGATCCTCAAAAGGAACATGTTTGTTATGCTGCAACGCGTGTTTTTCAAATAAACAACCTGCCAGTCTGGGGCTTCATGCTGAGCACACACACACCAGTGATGAAATTTTGATTAACTGATCTGGGATAGGGCTCCTAAGGAGGTCAAGATAACTCCTTGTCTGATGGATTTACTTGAAGGCTATAGACTCAATGGCCATCAACATATTTGATGTCAGTATTTCAGTGTTTTGGAACAGTGTCCCAAATTCACTGCTGTCACACAGAGCTATAACTTCAGTGAAATCCACTGACTTCCATGCAATTTTCAGTGGCTAATTTGTCACCTTGACAGACACGGTGCCTGTTGAAACACGACTGAGTTTTGTAATGTCCACCATTAATGACATTTACGAGGCAGCAAAACCACAAAATGGGATTACACAGTAAATAATATCACAAAAACTAAATATTGCTCATGCTAGTGGAACCTCTGTGTACAGAGAATAATGAAAACTGAAATCAAACAGTCATGCATGAAATTTACTACAGCTAATTTCTGAAAAATGTAAGGTTTTCCTTTTCTCCTCAATATAAACCCATCACTCCCATTACGGTCCACATGCACACTTCACACTTGCCCTCCCTTGAGAACCCATAGTCAGAAAGTATTCTTGAATTAGTTTATTATCTCAAAGAAATGGATTTTAAAATCAGTTTTAAATCCAGGACAGTTCTGGAAGTCACTACTGGAAAATAAATTGGCTCTTCCCCATGAGGTATGTGGACTCAAGACCACAATTTTGACTTGGCAGCTGTAGCCTCAAAAGCCCTGATTGAAAGAGTTTCAACTTTTCTTTGATTGTAACTGCAGGGTTAAACCAGGAAAATTCCAGTGCAGAAATGGCACTCGAAGATATGCTTAACTTGAAACAAATGCTATTAGCTCTTATCTTGAATCAAGGCCTCACTGCTCCTCTCCTGAATTACAGAAAGGATTAAATTCAAGTCCTTTTGTTGCATCTACATTTCTGAAATGTTTCTTGTCAATCACCGGTTGGAGAAGTAAAATGAACAGTAGTTAACCTTTACAGAAAGAAAAGTTTTTCAAAACTAAAGGCATTCTCCATGCTCATTTCTACTTTGTGGAAGCACCTCAAGTTGCGTGACTTTGGAAGTTACTCAAACTCATTTTATCACATCACTGTCATGCTGAAAGAAACAGACCGTTATAGGAAGCACAATTTTATATTTTTTCTGTTGTTACATTGTAGCCATTCTCAGCTTTTCTCCTGCTGACCCCCAACATATAGTTGGAGTAGTCGTCAATAAATACTATAGCTATTTATTCAAACATGAAATAGACATACATTACTATCCCAACATCTCTTCTTTTGAACTAGACATTTTTAATAAACTCCTTTCCCCCCGCCTTGAGTCAGAAAAATTGCTACAAGCAATAAGCATAAACTACAATATGCATAATTGCATCTCTTGTCATCTGCCAAGCTATTATTCAAAGTTACTTTTCCTTATGTCATAGAATCACAGAATGGTTTGGGTTGGAAGGGACCTTTAAAGATCACCTAGTTTCAACTAGATGATGAGACGTACTAAATGTCCAAACTGATGACAACTACTACTGACAAAATTAAATAGATGTATATTTACACAGACTTAAAGGGACAATAAATTAAAAAAATAATAAAATTAGAAATATTTTTTAAAATGAGAATTCTTTAAAAGCTGAGCAACTTATATGATCTTTTCCTTGTCACTTTGCCTGCTCATTTCTTTAAGTAAAAAAAATATATTTTTTTCTCTTCTCTTTTTCAGTTTTTATCTTCATGCTTTTTTTCTTTTTCTGCATATGTAAGTTCTGATCTTGCTGCAAAAATGAGGTATATCAACATACATGAAAAGATGAAGTGGTCATCTTGTGCAGGTATGGTCAAATACAAGCTAATCTGATTAACAGAAAGTTTTCACTCTTCAGAAAGGTGAAATGCTGCAAATTATATGAGTGTCTCCTTCAACCTCTACTGGCACAGAATAAAACATCAGCACTGGAATTAAAATGGCATGTCATACTTTCTGAACTTCTGTCATGGTGCCAAAATACTCATATATTAGTTACTTTTAGTGGGCATCTCCTTTTTTTTTCCTACGTGCCTGCAAGCACTGATGCTGTTTCCTCTGAAAGACAGCTCAAAGTCCCAGTGTAAGATGATGATTCTAATTTGATTTCCTGGACGTTTACAGTAGCTGTTTGCTCAAAAAAACCCCAAACAATCAAATGTTTCCCAAGAGCTTTGGGCCTTTTGCATGTTCAGAGTGAGTGCTTTTGAAAAGCTTTGGCCCTACTATGCATGCGCAGCACAGACTAGACTTCATGTACAGTGCATATCATGTGTGACCTCCTCTTGATGAAAAGACCAATAATGCTAAATATAGGCTCAAGTCACTGAAGCCCAAAATCAACTAAAATGTGCATTTCGTAAGGAACACCATTATCACATGTCCACAGTTTCCCAAGTAAATGCAAAATTATTTTTAATCATCAACTTAAAGAGGGTATGTAAAGAAAGTGAAAGTAAAAAGTGGTCCAAAAAGACAAGCAAATTTAAATGCTTCAAGTCTATCATTCAAATACTTGGTGAAACATTTTTTCTCTCCTTTGAATTGCACTATGCCCTCACTTTTGCTTTAATTCCCATTTAATTCCCAATTCCAAATATTCTTGGATCTTAAGAGAGTCTGCAACCTAACACAGGGTTAACAGTGAGTACTTCAGAGACATTATCATGGACAACAATTTGTTCAAATAAGAGCAGCATCAAGTAAGTTTGTTGCACCTTTCCAAATTTGATCACTAAAGTGCAAACATTCAAATCAAGAACTATTCGTCAATGGACTTCAACCTCCTCAACAGGATGCTGTCACCTTAGAAGACAAAGTGGCTGTTTTTGAAAAAGAAAAGACCTGCTTTGTTAATAAAGCAGGACAAGGAGAGAAAACTGGGTAAAAGTGGCCTAGAAATCCAAGCTATTAAGTTCAAAGCCCAAGGGCTTCAAACCTGATGTGTACAGTGGGGGAAAGGTTAATTTCTTCTAATATTTTTTATCCCATTTTTTCCTGGTCTACTTTCAGAAGTCACTTCACAAAATCTGAGCTCAAATTTTTAAAATACAATTGATTTCTTCAGGGAGTAGACTGACATCTTAATTTCTATTTGGCCACTTTAAAAGATCTAGATATACCATAAAATTTACAGTTAATTGTTAGCAATATCAAATAGCTGTTAAAAAAAAAAAAGAAACAAAAAAACCTTTCAATACCATTCTTAGACTTGTTTCAACTATGTAGCTATATGAGAATTCTCTTCAACTCAAGAAACCCTTTCTCTTGTACCTTGTTTTTGAGCCTTATCTCCGGCAAGGCATTTTAAACAATTAAAAAAAAAGGCCATTGATTTTTAGTCTAGTTTTATAGTCTACTCTTTTGGCTCAAGATTTTACACACGTAATGCCTTACTTGAGCAAAGAAAAACATGCATGCAAATTTGAAAAATAAATTTTTATACACAGTTCTCTTACTGTTTTCTACTTGGTTTTGTTCGCCTTTCTTTGCCCACTTTCTGTACTTCTTTTTATGGAAAATGAAGTTCACACAATTCTATTTTTTGCTTTGTCTCCTAGTATTATCACACATAATGGCAACATATGTAGCCCTTGAAATTTTATAGTTTAAACATCACTGATGGGAATCACAAAATATTTTGCTAAAAGTTAGGAAAAATAAATGAGAAGTGTTTTCTTTAAACATCAACCCAAAATAGGCACTGAATCATTTATGAGTTTGAAAAGCTAAGTAATTTCTTGTTCAGAACACATACAAAACTGATTAAATGGTTCAATTACTATCAGGATCTAGACACACTGTCTGTAAGTGCGAATAGAAGGAAAGAAAACATGCAGGGAGTCCAGGTGTACTGTGCAGTTTTAAAAACAGATGCTTAAAATGAATTCTGTGTTAAATATTCAATTTTTGCTTCAACAGTTTACCAATGCTTAATTTCTTTTGATATGCAATAACATGTAAATAGCATCATGTGTCAGAACTCAAAATAACCTTTTAAGCACTTCCATTTAAGTTCTGTTTTCTAAACATTTGGGGAGTGGAGGATATTAGCAAGAAGGATAGTGGAAAAAACTTACGATTAAAGGGCCTGTATTTTATTTTTTAAAATGTCTATCTGAATATGAAACTTGTTAGCAATAGATAATAATTTTCTCTACTTATTTAAGGATTTCTAAAGTTAAAACAACACTGTCAAACTAACAATGTGAAAATCTGCAGTCACTTTGCTCACAGGTAAACTGTAAAGTAATAGGGGAAAAAAAAACGACAGCCAAGCTTAAAAAGTATGCAACTTGAAGTATTTCTACCAATTATTTACTGGATAGATATTTGACAAATTCATCTTACTCAACTTGTGAAGAAGTACAAAAGATTCAAAATGTATTTTCACTAAAAATGCCAGCTTTTTAGTGAAAATACCATCAAGCCGCAGTCCCGACAGCCATTCAGCCCGCTCCTGCCTGGTCTGGCGAGACGCTCTGAAAAGTCACTCAAGTGACCATTTAGCACAGGGCACCTTTCCTCGTTTCCCTGCACTAGCAAGCTTCTGTATTGCACAGACCCTTATTAGCAGATGTGGTGCAACACCACGGAGAGGGCAGCCCCCAAAAAAAGCTGTCGAAGTTGCTCTGAGCCACGGAGGAAAACCTCCCCTAACCCTGTGCTCGGAATTAGGAATTTTCCTCCCCCACTTACCGTCTCCAGAGAAGTAGTGTGAAATTACACAAAAACTAGGGGAGCTTGCTCAAATGAAGAAATAGCAGCTTTATAAAGTGCCAGTTACCAGCAAACCCGTATCACAAGTAGTATTAAAGCGTTCTTCTCTTTGATTGTCTAGCGCTTACAGTAGGCCTTTAAATTCAAGAATAATTAAGGCTGCAGCCTGTTATTCCTGAAGTCAAGGGCAGCTTTGTTTTGCCTCAGACTGAACCGTGATTTAGCAATTGCTGGAAAGCAACAAGCAGCTGCACACCAAGTCATTCAGCGGCTGTTGGGGAAAACTATCGTCATATACTTCTGCGAGGCTTGAGCTCTCAGGGGTACCCTGAGGTCCCTGCAGGGGCCAGGCTGGCCAGGTAGCGAGTGGGGCTGTGGCCAAGGGCTGGAGGCTGTGCCTCCCCACCGGGACACCCAGGGATGCCACTGAAAGACTGACTGCCTGGTGGGACAAGTGGCCACACAGGGATGCAAGGTGCAGCGGGAAGACTGAGACCCAGAGGGATCCCAGGGCAGCCAGGCATCAGGGGTGAAGGGAGGGGAAATGAAGCAAGCCATGGCAGAGAGGGGGAGATGTTCACAGTTCCCTACAACTCAAGGTCGGTGAGCCAGCACAAAGCAAGCCGACAAAGACTAATTCACTGTACCACGACACAGTGGGAATCACTTTCATTTCTACGGTGTTTTTCCTAGTCACTTGGAATTTTCTGTATTTAAAAGTACTCTAGCTTTTCTTTTTTTTTTCTTCCTCCCCCTTCTGCATTTAAAAGCCTTTTTGGTCTTCTTTGGGGAGCTCATTTTAAGGAAGAAGACTAGGCTTATTTGTCTCACTGGAGATCTTGTCACAAGCTCCTACAATGTACCTCTTCTAATGGCAAGATAACTTCAGTAAAATGAAGGTTCTGCTCTGATGCATGGTTTTCAAAACAGGAACCACATTGTTTTTGGCTTAATGCCTTTTCTTCTAGGAAGCTGCAAATGCAAAGATGGGGTGCTGGGTTCTTATAAAACAGAAGTTGGAGTACTGGGGGGGTATCATCTAATTTTCAGGAAGACTTTATCCTGTATATGCTTTTCAGGTCTATTATCCTTGACAATAAATTACTAGTTCTATGAATCATTTGGGTATCCTAACACTTTCAGATTTTGTAGAATTTTTTTTCAAATATAATTGAGGCTGCATATCCCTTAACAACTCTTAAACTGCTAAAATACCGTTTTCACAAATTAAAGTCAACAAAATGTTATGTATTAACTGTAATAATCCTGGAATTTGGCAGCATTGCTTGAATGGACTCACCATTTCAAAATAAACTTTCCAAGTGCACTTAAGTGGAACAGTTAAAAGAACCACGCATACAGCAAAATTGCTTTAACTTGACATGCAAACCACGTACCACTCAGAACAAGTACCCAGACAACAATTTTACGGCTACAAATAGGTTTTCTTCATGCCCTATTCTGCCTCTGGAAAACAAAAAAAATCCAACTTTTATTCCTGACAAGTATGTATTAACCTAAGTATCAAAGTAAACTGTACTATACAAGTCCTGAAATTATTTTCTTTACTATGAAATAACCTCCAGTTTTTCCTACTCACTTCTTTCCAGTGCATCATTAAGCTAGTCAGAAAAATAAATAAATAAAAATGATTACACAATAATTACTGAGACACCCATTGTAGGTCTTCACTGAACATACAGACAGTTTTGATTTAAAGGACTTTGTGTTTTTACTGAACTGCTTTGTGCTGGGTCATCGAGGCAGCTCGATGCTGCCTTTGGCTGTCTCTTGTTACCTTTCTGCATGACCGAAGGGCCACTGCTACAGTAAATAGATCCCAGTACCTGCCAGAGTTCCTGTTGGCCACAGAAGTCCAACATTGTCCCAAGACATTAACAGAATAACTGGAAATCCCTCATTAAGGCAATTATTTAATTGCAGAGAAACAAAAGCAGAGAAAATAAGAAAAAAATCAACGCTTAATAGCGGCTGGTGCCTTTAGCTGGGGTGAACGCCAAAGAAACTTTGAAGCGGAAAAATACCCCAGCAGTTCCCTGCAGACTCCCCGCCTAATGTCCCCATTATGTACCGAAAGCTTTGCACAAGCCTTACATAAAACACTGCCTTGATTCGAGTAATGAGGTCCACAAAAACACGACACTAAATATCTATTCTGTTACATCCTGGAGGCAAGTCTCACTTATCAGTAAGCGCCAGACGAGATATTGTTCCACCTCTGAAAGTCTGCCCACTGAAGTATGCCCAGGACCCCAAAAATCTTCAGGCAGGAGAGGTGACAGCATAAGCTCATGAGGGCAGATGAGCCCACTCCAGCAGGGAAAAACTACCCCATGCTTCCCAGTCACAGAAACAGGAATCCCTTCCCAACACCGCCGTGCAGAAGGAATGGCACAGCAGCTACAGCTTGCCCATAGCAGTGCGAGGCATCACAGCCAACTTTCTCTGCTCTAAATGCCCACAAGACATTTCCTTGAAAAATCTTCCTATAGAGTTTTTGCTCCTCCACAAAATTTAGTACTGCGGTGTTGGACTTGGAGGGCTAGTCCTAAAAAATAAAGATGTAGGCAGCCTTCATTTATCCCTTTGGTATTTTGTTTCAGACCACATGGATGGATGATGTCACTTTTGCTAATCCTAAGGTCAGCGTCTGTGCCACATCCAGTAAATTCAGTATTTGAGGTCCTGTTAATGGTTTACAGAAACTTTTTTGTTGAAGGTATGTGAAGTGTAAATAAGGAGAGGGGAGGAGTTCCTGTTCTAACCTGAGCTTTCATGGGTTGACTCAACCTCCATGAGTGAGGAAAGTGATTAACAGAGGCACCCCACGGAGACCACCTGCCTTGCCTTCTACCATTCCCCACCTACTGCCTTCCCCAAGGCAGAAGAGGACAGTAGGTTTTGGTTTTTATAAGAATAAAAGATATCCCATTGCTGATAAAAGCACATCCAGGGGCCTGAAGATCTTAAAAATATTTCCTTTTGACTTGCTCTGTGGCAGGAATAAGCTGCTCTGCCTACAGGTACTTGAAAGAAAATGGCAGTCTCTAAAACAGAGTTTCATGTCTGCCTTGCCACTAATTGACATGTATGGTCTGTCTCCGAGATCATACAGAGAAGAGATTAAACGTCATGGATCTGTGGATAAACAGTACGGACAAGCAGGAATATGCTTGTCCTGTATTATTGTTTTAGTTTTTTTAATAGTTCTTGCCCATTTCACGTGCTACAGAAGATACCCCAGTAGATTGTCTTTGGAGGTGCATCAGAAATGTTGTTACTGGGTCAAACATTAGTAAAAACAGCGTATTTTCTAATCACCATTATATAGGACACAGAGATCAGACTTCCCAGAAACTGCTGGGACTGCAACACACTCTAGTCCAGCTTTGTGTGGCAAAGGTCAGCTCTGAGATGCCTTGGCCAGCCTTGAAGAGTTTTTCAAGAGAAAGCTGAAGAAGACTCAGTGCCTGCCCTGCCCTTAGCGTGGGAATGGCCGATGAGCTGAGGCTGTCACACTTGACCCTCGTCTGAGCTATGCTGCAGCTGCCCTGCATGTCCCTGTGCCTGGCCACGTAACCCACTGACCCAGACCCAGCCCAACTTCCCAGTTTGACCTAGGGACTGCCTCCTCATCACTGTGATCTTGCCTGGTGATCACTGGGCTGACCCAGCTTACTGTCTCTGGGCCCACCTTGACCACGACTCGCTTGACCTGTGTTCCTGGCTTCACCTCAGATCTGCCCCATCACCACAACCTTATCTGACCTCTTTACTGAACCTTGCGTGATCTCTACTCTTCTCTGAACCTCGTTCCTCTCTCCAAACCTGCCCTTCAGAGTAAGTCCACAGCTTGCGAGTCGCCTGCTCTGCCGGGCTTGTTGGCACACTCTGCCCCCAGCTCCCCACCCCTGAGGACCAGCCGTCCCTCGCTGGGGCTGACAGGAATGCTGGAACTGGGAGTACAGACCGGATACCCACAAAATAAAGGCCTGGCACCGTGTTAGAGCCCTGCTGAGATGGAAAGAGAATCCAAGAGCATCCTGTTAAGTGGTAAGAAATACTATTTTGTACTCAAACAGTGTAGCCTTTGTAAGGGATGCTGGCAGAGCAGCAAAGCAAAACCTCTCAAACAGTCATTTCAAAAGCAGAATTTATACTCCTTCAGCTTGACATTGAGCAAAAAAGAACCTCAGCTCCCCGCAACTGTTTGTGGTGTGGGATGATCCCGCACGACAGGAACAGACTGCCAATGCGCTGATTAACCTGATCACAAAGGAAGTCCTCTGGGGATCAAATTTTAGTACGGGTCAGTTAAACAGCAATTGAACATAACCAGTGAAATACAGTATCACCATCTGAATGACATCAATAGCAAAGTCACATACACAAGGAAACTGCCTAAAATTTCCTCTGTCCTGAGCAAAATTTAACATTAATGAGGAAATAACATTAATTTTGACAAGGAAACAAGTGATATACTGTAACACACTATACAGAGCTGAAGAGAGCCTCCAAAATCCTGTTCCATTCAACCAAAATATTCAGATATATACTTTGAATTCTTAATAGAGAAACAGTTTCGTCAGATAGTCATCTAGTGGCAGCATGATCCTGAGCATCGACTGAAAACACCCAGTGCCACACAGTATCCAATATTACTGTATATTATAACCCGTATCCTGACATTGGCATTTGACAAGTGAACAATTTGACAAATTTGGAGTTTCGCATTCTTTGTGAGTAGCCAATTTTAAGTTGCCCCATACAAGAAAACAGAATACATTTGTCTCTTCCTTCTGTTAGTTCACAACTTAACACTATACATCAAATCTGGTGCTTGACATAGGCAGCAGAACTCTTATTTCCCACAGTGATGGTAGGAATGCAGTTCTTAGGACCATGGCTTGACAAAAGAAGGGTGAAATCAGAGAAAGTATGGGCCAACTAATTGTACTTTATACATTTCCACTGGAACACATTATTTGAGCCCATTAGATACACCTCTTAGCCTACTCTGGCTACATAAAACCAGTCAGAGCCACAGCTGCAGTCCCGGAGAGAGCTGCTGAGCTGATTTTGTGGATGGCTTCTAGCACTGCCCTCAGAGGATGGTCTGTGGCTTCTCTGCTACCGCTGCACACAACAGCAAGCACAGCGGAACACAGCACAGACGCCCCACCTCACTGACAGCAGCGTTTCTATGGCCAGGGAAGAAATGATCCGGCTCAGCGAGCTCAAAACAAAGGCACAGCAGCCACCTAGGAAAGGTGGCCCCTTGGCCCCCAAAATGTAAACAATTCAAGCCCTTGGGCAGCAGGTCGCAAAAAGGAATGCCTCCAAACATTGCCACAACATATTTTGAGTTACAGTTTAAACTTTCTCCCTCCCTTTTACTTTTCTTGGTCCCTTCCCCCCATCTCAGCATTTCAATTACAGCTCAACAGGAACATTTTTTCTGCCATTTCAGAGCTGAATTAGCCTGGCTGTTCTTTCTATTGCCCAAAGCAAGAAGACTTCGACAGGGGAAGAGCCAGTATGTGCAAGGTACATGTCCTCTTTAGACAGTTAAGTATTGAGTTTGAGCAGTCATCCCTGAATCATTTAACTTTGCCACAATAAGCATCCTTGAGATTAATCAAACCATCAAAAGAAAGCTGTATATGCATTAGGATT
Source organism: Limosa lapponica baueri (assembly GCA_002844005.1). Lineage (NCBI taxonomy): Eukaryota > Metazoa > Chordata > Aves > Charadriiformes > Scolopacidae > Limosa > Limosa lapponica. The sequence continues at coordinate 2,415,378 of KZ505649.1, read as the reverse complement.
TCTTCCCAAAAGGCACAGCAGTGACCTTTTCCTAAAAAAAATAAATTAAAAATTAATGAAGCTGCTCCATCAGTGACACTTAACGTTACTCGGTATTTTCACACAGAACCTAAAATATATGTGGGTACCAAGTCACATATTTTGAGCTCAATTTACCAGTAAGTTAAATAGATGACTGAGTTGACAAATGAATCATTTCTGAAAGATAATAAAAATGCATCTAAGTTACATACTTGCTTTATGGTACCAATGTCAAACAGAATTATTATTACTTTTACTAGTCATTTAATATGGTGGAACCAAACACCCTGCACTATAGCCTCAAAACAAAACTTGTTTCTCTCATGAATACATGGTTTGGCTTTATCCTCGTCTATTATTTTTGCTGATTAGTTCTTCAGCTCCTAGAAAGGTAGCAACAGAAGGCTATTGTCACAGACTAAATACCAAATTCAACCATCTTCTCCTATGTATTTCCAAAATATAAGAAAAGCACCGGTGAAATATCACTTTTCATTGTATTGTAACTTACAGGTGCCTTGATGCGACAAAACATCTATTACTGCAAGCGTACAGGAGCAGAGAGGTATGCATGCTTTCACAGACGTATATATAAAAGATTATTAGGAACTCATTTTTGAGAATATCTAGCATGACACAAATCATTTATTTATTTTTATATTCAATTTATTAATACCTTAAACTGCATAATAATTTTGAACCATTCTTGGAGCTGATCCATCCTGTTTACAGAATGACACAAATCTTTGTAGAAAAATATCACCTGACCATGCCATTAAGGATTGTGACTTAAAAAGTATAAAATACTTTTCCTTGTGTTACCTTTAACAAAGACATTACCTATTGCACAACTGACTCCATAAATACAGTATCACATTCAGATCCATGCAGATCAATGGCCTGATGGGCCTGTCTAAATCAGCTCTGCAATCTTCTGAATTAATAAAGTAGTTGACGGATTTAAAGGCTGGCACACTCTGCCTGTATCAAGACTGTACATACTTTCCCAAGAAACTTGCTGACAGCAAGGAATGGGAACGTGCAGGATCAGTCCTGGACTCCACTCCCCTCTCTGGAAGGACATTTGTTCCTAGTTCACAAGGCTCCTCTGCCTTTTCTCCAAGCCTGACCTCCTCTGGTTTTCAGTGCTGAGCTGTTTTTCTCAGTCCTACCTCCGCCCCAGCTCTGAGGTCTTAATCCACAAGTACTCCATACACTTAACGACTCTGGTATTCATTTCTCAGGGTGGGGAGTGTCAGATACCATCTCCCTGCATAGCAACATGCAGGTTAACTTCCGAGCATTTTCTTCCAGTTTGATTATAACTCCAGCATCTTTGTCTTTTCCTTCAGCCTTTCTCCCATAGCTCTGTAAGTATGGTTTTTGCCATCACTAGCACAAGGTCAGAGGCTCAGTGGAGAGCTGGCAGTGCAAGGTCTCAAGATGGGTCTGGCCCTGCCTTGGCAGCAATTGCCTGGTGGCCACATGCCTGTGGCCTCCCTGTGCTGGCTTCGCTCTGGGAGCACCCGGGGCAGGGGGCTGGCACCCCTATGTAGTCACTGCCGGACAAACAGCCCCTCTGGGGTCACGAGGCTGGGGGAAGGCAGCACGCAGCTCCCAGGGTATGCCTGGGAAGCAGGGAGAAGGATGCAGGCTGTGATAAGACATTACATAAAAACATCCCCAAAGAGAGCCAAGGCTGAGGAAAGAGGGACCCTCACACCATGAACTTCCCCCAGCAAAGACCCTCAGGCTGCTGAAAAATCATTCTAGCTGTTTCCCTTTTCTTCTTCAGAAGGACCAACACTGTCAGCCCCAGGACCCAGAGAGACACTGGAAGAATGCACATAGCAGCACAGTGAAGAGGAGGCTGCTTGAAAGTTTATTTTGTACACGAATTTAAAATAGATTTTTAATCATGTTTTTCTTCATTTGATAATTTGGGCTTTTAGACAATTAAAATATTTATTTGGTTAACAATAAGTTCCTGTTTGCATATATATGGTGTGCTCCCTTTTGGTGATAACAAGATTTTGAGTCTAATATTCATCATTTTGTGCTGAAATGCATTTTTCTCTATCTTTAATCTACTCTGTTTGCCCGCTTCCTTTGGCTCCCATTCACCTATGCTAGTCCCTTTTATAATCTCAAATTACTTCTTTCTTAAATTTTGGTACACCGTTGGCTTCCTGTGTTTGCTCAGCTGGCCCTACCATACCCTCTCCTGCTCCTAACATACCCTCCCTACCCTGCTACTGCATTCCTGAGCCCCTCATTGCTACACATCTGTTTAAATTTCTTTGCCTCCTCCTTGTTTCTAGTTTTGCTCTATTCTATTCCTAGCTTCCCCTTTTCTCAAAAAATATTAACAAAGCTCAAAGAGAACCAGATGAAAACAAGTAGGAGAGGTCTGGAAGCTTGTGGTTTCCACACAGACCAGAGACTTCTAAAAGCCAGAAAAAGAGTCAGCGGCTGCATCCACTCTCCACACATTCATCAAGGGGACGCAAAGAGAAAGGGTTCTCCTGTCCCTTTGGATTTGTCGTAGCTAACAGTATGGAGGTTCAAGAGCTGAGACAAAACAGAGATTGACTTGTTTGCTCAGGTGAGAAAGAGAAAGGACTTAGGAACAAGGAACTCATCAGCTCTGTACCGTAAGTTTTTAAAAGATGAAATTTACCTATGTTTAAAACCAGGTTTTCTCACAGTATCTGGTCTTCCTATTTGGACTGTAATTAATACATATCCCTTTCTCCCACCTAAGCCATACGCTACACTTACCCTGTGCTGCACTCCCAAGCCTGTGACATCCAAAGGGGCTAGGTTTGAGAGTGCCAGTTTTCCTTTTTTCACCTTTAAAGAAAAAAAAAAAAGGCCGAGAAAGAAAATGGCTATATATCAGGAGCAAATTTTGCTCAGTGAAAAAAGATGCATAATGTAGGATTTGGAGCACTCAAAGCAATACTGGTCTGCCTTCAAGAACTGAGGAAGGCTGTCATTACTTTAACTACTACATTGAAACTGATTTATACTGGCCATTACAGTAAAAGACCAGGACGCAGCCTTGCAGATCTACACACGGACTTTCTCTTCTGTCTGTTTGGAAAAAGGTTTGCAGAGCCATAACAGCTCTACATAACTGTCCCTTTCTTCCCTGTTCCCTTAGGACCCTCCAAGGGGCCTTAGATTCAGTGCCTGTTGATGCACATCAGGTGTTAGTGCATCCGTCCTCAGGAGAAAAAATAAAACAACCCAGACACTGCACTGCGCAGCTAACACAGTCGAGAGCACACTTTCAGATAAAGCTGTTCTGCACTTGGAAACCCTTCTTTGACGGGTAACCCCGAGAGATAGGACAAAGTGTGGAAGTTTTCATAAATCTGAATCTAGAAGTCATGAAAAACAAGAATAGGACACCTGGACTGCAGACCCTCATCACAGGTCCCACAAGACTGTTTGGCATTTGGGCCCTTATATATAGTTCTTCATTAGAGGATTTCCACAATATTGTATGGTCAAGAACTATCTTAGAAAATTCTCCTCAGAGCTGGTTCCTGCACCTGTGGGAATAGCCATTCCCATGCTGTCCTCCCTGTAACGGGTATGTCAGCCCAACTGAATACATCATGGAAGTATTGTCACTTCCCACCACATTCACTCCTTTTACATAGCGCTTGCCTTTTCGATGATGCAAGTCCTCTGACACGCCATACTATTTTGCTGCTAATTTTAGATACAGGATGATTAGAAATATAAACTGTCAGCATTCGAATGTAAGTATTTTTTTTAACTGAAGCAACAGTCTCAGCATTATTTAATTCAAAATTTTGTTTGGGTGTACCATCAACATATATTCTGGAATATATATAGATTTACTGACAAAGTAATTGTTTTCATTCATGTCGTGATAAAATGGCTTCAACAGAAATAATTAGCTAGCTGCAGTACTTATATGCACAACATTAACATTTACACACATCACATTCAGATGTGATGCTCTCGACAATAAAGAAAGAAACCCTGGGATCTCATAATATGGCTTCATATCGAGGGGCAGCCAAAGCTCAGAACAAAACAACTGGAGAGAAGCAGGTTTAGAGCACTAAAATTGCCTACCTAAGGATAATGTTAATGATGATAATGATTTATACTGTACTGCAGGGACATGTATAATGCTGTGCTGACTAAAATAAGAAAAGAAAAATTATAGTTGGCTCAGTTTTAATTTTTCAGACTTAGCTCTTTTTTTTCAACTGGTTTAGGTAATAAAAAATGCTAATATGCAGGAGAGAGAGACCCTGAAGCAAGCTGCAGAAAGTTGTATAGTAGCTTTGGGATTGAAATAGGGAGCAGTCTGGGGACAAAAGCCATTCTGTGTCAATAGCGTATACATACACACACAAAGGTAGGAAAAAAGAGGAATCATCCACGCAGGTTCAGAAGCCCGACTATGCTTTCCATTGCTCTGATTCTGGAAAATGGGAAAGCAGCTGCAGGAGACTCACTGCCTGGTCGGTGACAGCAGCCGGGTTCCAGTGCCCGCTCCTCACTCACAATAAGAGAAAGGTGCAGAGAGTTGCCTTGGGTTAGTTTATTCTTGGACTATTCTGGATTTGTTCTGCCATGCTTATGCTGCTTTTTCAGTGGGAGGAAACTCAGAAGTGCAAGTAGAAGAGGCCCTCAGACTAGTGACACCCAACACTACAGGGACCGACAGGTTCCTTGGGGATCCTAGGCAGAATGATGACAGCACCAGGGGTCAGAAGCAGTGGGCACTGGCCACAAATTGACATGGATCCTCCTTGAAGTTGGCAAAATTTAGCTTATGACAAAATGATATGTATGCAAATTCTCTGTAAATGATGACCACATAAGGGGAAATTTTTTTTGTAATCCACAAATACGATGACTCTAAAGCTTGTTCTAGCACAATCTTTAAGCACTCTTCAGAAGTACTGCCTTGGTAATTCCTGTGTAAAGCTCCATCACACAAACTAATATACTTGATACAACCTGTCACAACCTTGCTGGACATACTCCCACAGATATTTTTCCCTGGAGAAAATATCATTTCAGTTTCATGAATGGTAACCATGGAAATATCAGATCAGCCAAGGTTTCAGAAGCCAGACTTGTTTATCAGATTTCACTTTCCTAAAGCATACTTAATATAATGGATATAATAAACATCAAGTACATTAAATTGTCCAAGCATTTAGTTACAGTCATTTGACACAAACCTATTAGTAAACCTGGGCTGTCCTACCTACCAGGTCTCTACAGCTGCAGGATATAACTAAGGCCAAAGGATCTTCCTTGGTATCTGCTTCTTTCTTGAATGCTGTAACGGTGTGTTGCATGCACTGTACTGTTGAACACAATGCATAAACATTACATGCTATTTTCGCTCTAAGTGTGTGTGGTTAGCTGCCCTTCCTGGATGCTGCACTCGGATTTAGAGCAATTATACACAGGGAGGAGGAAGGGCTTCCAGGGTGAGGCAGAGGGAGAAATGCAGAGTGGAGAGGCTCTGCTCAGAGCAGAAAGCAGACCTCAGTCAGACTGCAGAGAAGTCTCCGGGGAAAAAAACCACCAACCTTTAGGAGCCTAAAGGGATTGTATGGTATCTATTCAACCCAGAAAAATCTCTGAGAACTGCCAGAGTACAAGCAGAAAGAAAACAACTTACAGTTCATGAATACAAAAGGCAGACTTGATTTTAGAACTTCGACTTTAATCTTCCTATACACCAGCACTGAGACTTCCCAATTGCCAGAGCTAACATGCTCTAATTAGATAACCTTATTTCTAACAAAATGTATATTTAAGGAATAGAATACTCTCCTGCCTTTTGGTATGTTTATTTTAAAGTGAGGTGAGAGTAGTTCCACCAGGAGGCTCAGATTCAACCACAGCCTGAGCAGTGTTTTAATATGCTATTTTAAGTAGGGTTTTTTTTCCCTTGCAAAAGACAAATGAATTGGAAAGAAAGCAAAGAATGTGAATTTTTTAAAGTATGGGTAGAAAAGCACAATGTACAATTTCTATTTTTATCATCTTCTAAGTACAGATAGACAAAGCCAAATAAAAATTGGTAAGAGAATTGACCTCTAAAACTAACACTGATCTAAAGATTTTAGAAAGACCAATAAAAGAAGGATAAACTTGGTGCATTTGCTACTCTATCTGCCTATGAATGTCATACTGATATAGAACAGTTTGCTATTACTTTTCTGAAATTCTTCCATTCTTCTGAGAAGGTCAACAAATAAAACGAGAACAGCTCACTACACATCCAGTGTTTGTCCGTTTGTCAGGAAGGACCCCCACAAGACACATGAAAAAGTGTATTATCTGCTGAAAAAAAAACCTGAATGATTTGGGGAATTCCACCACATTTTTTAAACAGCGAATCCTCAGCTGCTTGAATTCTCAACTAGCAGCAACAGTCATAATCTTCTCTGAATAAGCTTAACATGCTTCTCCTTCAGGGTGTAGTTTCATATTATAGTTAATTCAATCTAACAGCAGGCGGAGGCCAGAGGGGGTGGACCTGCTTTCTCCTTGTTTTTCTGCCTATTCCCTTGTGTTAAATTTAGCATTTGTACAACTCCATAGTGACTCCCATCAGCTTGCTGATCTGAGGGAAAAATCACAGCTTTTCATGAGTTAGCTTTCACTCCAAGCAGGGAAGATTTACTGTGACAAGTCAAACTCAGAAGAGTAAGAAGGAGCATGCAAAAAGTGATGTGGGAATGAGAGAGCTATTGCTCCTTTCAGTGGCAGTCGTTAGACCAAACTAAGCATGATATGAACTCATGTCCTCAGCCTGCATCTATGTTACTTTCTCAGTCTGAAGCAGTAGTACGACTTTGAAGTGAATCCATGAAGTAATGACCATACTGAATTTTGGTTGAGTTTGCGGACTAGCTACAGTGCCTGCAAAATGGATCCTTTTAGGAGGAAACTTAGCTGAAAACATTGTTCTGAAGTTACACCAAATACTTGCTAAACATTCATATGCCGTGCAAAAGGCTCTTGAAAGGTTTAGGGGCTCGGAGCTAGTCTGTAGTGCTTCTCACGCTACACTGCAATGTGTGAACTGCACAGGTGCTGCATTCTCTTCACGAAGATGAAAAGCCCTGGTCTATAAAGACCCTGAACAACCACCAGACTTTAAAGGTAGCAAAACAGACCTCTACTACAGAGATCCCGAGCTTATTTTCACGTGGGAACAAAGCACTGAGCTTCCCATTCATTTGGATACCCACACCCTCAGACCCACGATCACCAACATGGGAGAGTCCTCAAGGATGAGTGCACCTTCCAGCAGTGCTGAACCCCACAGAAGACCCTTGTGAAGAAATATTCAGGGACACATCTTCGGTCTGCTCCGTGCCCCATATGGCTTTGAGCCAAGGCTCCTCACTTCAGTCAAGGAATTGAGCAGAGCAGGGTGGTGGTAACAGAGTTTATCAACAGTTCCCAAAACAGTGGAGTAATCAACCAGGTCCAGGATCCATCTAGGGGCTTCATTCATGAGCATCAGAAGACAGGGCTGGGGACAGGACTGAAGACAAGCTATAGTGCACATCCAAGTGCTCCATCCAGGAGCCAAGCTACCTATAACATATGTCCAAGGTCCATCCTGGTGACAAGGCCATAAACAGGACTGGAGACAAGGCTACGAACAATGGGCATTCAATATTCATCCAGGAGAAAGGACTGGAAAGTGGCACACCTACAAAATGTCTCTGTGCCCTTAGGACACTGACATTAGGTCTCAGTGTCACACATTTTCTGGCTGAAGGTTAGTCCACAGGACAGACATGGAAGGTCTTCTAGAAACTTGAGCATTACTAGCGCACCATTCTGCAAATTTATGTTGCAGGTGGGGGCAAGGATGCCCGTGCTCTTCATTTATCACCATCGGTCCCTGAATGCCTTGTCAATACTATGTTGACAGCAGACAAAGAACACTATCATAGGTAACTTAAACTGCTGTGCATAGGGTAATGAAATGGAAATGTCATTAAAGATACCAGTGTTTAGCAATGTAATGTTAACATACCCATTTCAATCACAACCTGCCTACACATTTATAGAGTAACATAAGCAAACTCAAAAGCGAGTTCTGTGTCACTGTCACTCTCACAGCCAGTCTGCCAGCGCAGTCATCTTGCACAAAGCTCACAGAGAAGTAATATATTGTCATTTGACTGTAACACTTAGATAAAGTTGTCAATTTTTACCATCAGGGAAGTGGTACACACTTTTTGCAGGTAAAGCACTACAATACATTCATAAAGGCTTTTCAGGTCTAATTAATTCAGAGAACACTTAAATAGTCCCCACTAAACAATGCCTGGCCTTTTCCTTTGATATAGTTCTTCTCCCTTAAACGTACTCTCTAAAAGTATCTGTCAAAGCCTCATATTTACAACTAGTAGCTTCCACTGAGAAGTGATCTTTCCTTAACACCATTTACATTTTACTACACAGTTACACTACATACAAGGGAGCAATGATTGGTGCCTTGCTACAGTACAATAATTGTCACTGATATTTCTTTATCATTATACAAGAACAAGCGTACTTAAAAGTTTCAAGTGCAAAACACAGGTTAAAACAATGAAAAATTCATAAGTGAAGTAAGAACCAGAAAGAATGGTTGGTGTTCTTAGCAGAGTTTGAAGTTAGGAGAGATTTTAGTACTTTCGGGATGATGAACACCAGTTTAATCCTTAAGAACAGTTGCAGAGACACAAAAAACCACAGAAACGAGGGGTATATCAGAGCCTGTGGATCCAGGAGTGTTTCCCAGCTGTTGAGACTGACTGCAACCAGACTGCTTGTTATAATGAGATATGAGCATGCAGCATCACCCCACACACCTTGGTTTCTACTTGAAAGAAACTTGGCTAAATGTAGAGTGATGAAGCTACAACCAGCCACCCAGGACCCCATCTCTGGACAACAGGTGGACAAGTGCAACGAGACACAATGACCCTGTAGGGTAAATTCAGACAGTGACCACAGAAACCTGTAAGTGGCTGACCACTCTATTGCCCAAACCAGAGCATCATATCAGCATGCAGCCTGCAGTTAGTCTCAGCGTGTTCAGACTCTGTAGGGTAGAAACTCAATTTTCCTCTAAACTGCCACATGATCTAGGATTTAAAGAAAAGAGTACTCTAAAAGTCTACACTCAAAATATTAGTAAATAAAACCAATAAGTTCCACATGGAAGATATTATATTATAATCCCATAAATAAAAAAAAAAAAAGTAAGTCGTATTTTTTAATCAAGAGGACAGCTTAAATGAAATATTTCAGAAGTGGAGCAATTCATAGCATCCAAAATATCATAACTTTGAATATAACTGTGCACTATCTTTAATAGTTATGAATTATTTGGAACACTACGGTTGACAGCCTTTTTTAATTAATACATCTCGGAAAAGATCTGGAAATCACGAAAGTACTCACAATACCCTTTTAAAGAAACATCTGATACTATTTTCATTAATCAAAAGCATGATTTTGATTCTGGGAAATAGAAAAATGCAGCTTTTTTTTTAAATATATTTCCTTTAATAATTATTCTATAGCTTATGAACTCAGATGAAATGTGAAAAAACTCACGTGCTGCAACATTGAAACAAATTGAATTTGACCAGTAAGACATTTCTCTTCTTATAGTAATACTCTAAAATCTCTATGGTTGCTATAACTTCTAATAATGTACTGAGCTTGTTTTAATCTTGATTTCCCCTCTATTTCTTATTTTAAACATTAGCATTATTTAAAAAACCCAGTGCAGTCAAAACTGGATTTCAAGGCATTTTGTACTGAGTTCAAAAAGTAAACAACGACATTTTATATGCTATACTTCCCATAAAAGTCTGTTTGTTCTCATGTATTTGAATCTTTTTTTCTTAATAGTTTTGCAACCTGATGCTACCAGAAGGCCATCAAGATGACACTGGAAGAGATAAGAAAAGTCATACTGACTGTGGATAGTGTCCTGTCAAATAAGTAAAAAAACTTTATTCCACGCTCATTACTCCTGCCCTCCCTTCCCAATTCTTTCACTGCAAGCTTTCTGCTCAAAAAGAATAGGCCAAGCTTTTCCAAGCAGTAGTCAATGGTCAACCTTTCCCATCAGGCTTCATGTTATCATATTGCAAACCCACAGATCTAAAAGATCCTAGTTTTAGAAAGTCTCCAACTTAAAAATAAAGGAGGTATCACAGTGTGACAATCTTGGCAGAGCACTGGTGCCACAGATGAGAATGGGTGCCTTGGCAGAACTGAATGCTTCATTCAGCCCCTGAAATCTTCCTTTCCTCCATACAAATAAAGCTTTTTCTTTGCCTTCCCCTGCACGTGGGACCATCTAACAAAAGTACTAAAAGAAAGAAATCAACTTGTCTCCATGGGGCACGGCATCTAGGCCCCATTCTTTTAAAAAGAAGCATGACAATTCAACAGAGAAGTAAAACTTCAATATTTATCTCGGTACAAATTGTGTTATGAAAAGCAATTAAGATTTTACCTTTCTGATATAAAAATGGTCCAGTAGAAAATGACCTTGAATTCCTGCCTTGAAACTCTTCAAAATCTTATTCCTACGGATTTTCATGGGGCTGAAGTTCCACAAAAGAGAACTTCTAATCTAATACAGATCATTTAAATTTAGCTGTGATTGTATTGGCCTTTTCAAAGCCTCTATGTTCTCTTGCAATTCCATCTTACAAGAAGGACCAATGTCAAACCAATGTTGTAAGGTGGAGGGTTTTTTGAGATTAACCTCTAACAATGGCATAGTAAACCAAAGTAGATATTGCCGAGCTTGTGAAAACCAATATAGAAGCAAATCTACAGAATGTACTTTTAATCACGCATTTAGTATCTTTATTTTTACTTCCATAGTTCTTTTCCATAAGGATGATGCAATAGCTCCACTAGCAATTTAAATAGGCAAAATCAAAGGTCATTTTCTAAGTTCTTTTCCCAAGCAATACCTTTGAAATTAATGACAGGTCATTGAATTAAAGATCAGCTGCAGTATTTGTATCTTCCATTAAAAGTCCTCCTGCCCGCTTACAAGTCACATTGCACAGTATTCCTCTTTGAGATTTGGCTGCAGTCAAATTAACTATCAGTTGAAGCAGATTTAATGGTTTAATTTTTTGAATAGAGTACTTGCAAGTTTTAGCAACATTGGTGTAATACTTTCAGACTGAGCAATTCAAAGGAGTCTAAGGGAGGAAGGCAAACACATTTCACTGAACGAATGAAGCGTCATCTGCAATAAGTGCAAGTGTTTGCATATAGTATTCTATTTATAGCTATTATCAAGAATTATAGCATGTAATATTTCTGAGAGAAGTTCATGGAAGTACTTTATTCACTCAGACTACAAGCATCTATGAAAGCATTACTATCATCTCCAGACTTTACTACATCTAGTCTTGCAGCTGAGATCCAGATATGCTCAACAGAGCAAAAGTAATCTCTGTCGTTTTAGACACGTCTTATTTTTCAGAGAGAGTTAATTGGTAAGGAATTACAGTTTTTAAGACTTCAGTGCCCCTGCGTCTTGAAATTCATGAACATGACATCACTCCAGTAAAATAAATTATTTATCTCGTCCGACATTTCAGGGTGGCAAAACCTTTGAATAATATGGAATAGATCACTGCTCATCAAAAGACCTACACCTTTCTAGTATCAATAAAAGAGAAAAGGAGGGATAGCAGGAACAGCTATACATATGACAAGAAGCAAAATCAGAACTGAAATGTTAAGAAAAATACAGAAGCAGTAGAAAATATCAGATTGCAAGAAAGCCAGAACGTTGCATTAAGACTATCAAGTATTGGTTTATACCAAAAAAAAAAAGCGTATAGCAGATTAATTATAATTCCATCTTGTCTACACCATCAACTATGTTGAATAAGAAACAAAATGGCAGCTCAGAACTAAAGCACATGAATGCCTGTGGGAGTCTGTAATGGAAGAACACGTCAACATGACCAGCTCATGCAGTGTTGGGGCAGGAAGGTCTTGCTCGACCCAAGGCCATTTCAGTTACTATCTGTCTTGGTGTAACCCGTCCTGATTCAACTACCAATCTGCTCTTCATCCTACAGCATGCACTAAAAAGGATACGCTTCTTGTACCTTCTAGATGAAAGACACCCACCGCTATATTGCACAAGCTAAATTCAAGCCACTTGAACTCTGAACAGCAAAACAGTAACATCCAAACAACTTTCCTGTACAATTTGAATAAAAAAGGCAAAATAAAGCTTTAAAATCCTATCTTAATCATTGGATTAGATTAAGTCTATTTAGCATTATTAGTGCTTAGCATCACTTAATATAACTTTAAATTATAGCAGGATAAAGTAAAAAAAGTAAGAGTAGATCCAAAAAATTGTACCCCGGGCTGCTTGCACTCTTAAAGATGTGTGATTCTTAAAATATTCAGGTAAATGTAGTACTGTTTTTCACTAAAGTCAGCATTAATGCAGAAAGTTGTACATTAACCATAATATCTTTCTAAATTACTAGCCACAATTATCTCTCTTCACAGCGTATATGCCTCAGTATTTTAAACAAAACACAAACAATCCATAGCCTACATTTTCAGCAAATGCTTTAAATAATCAAAACCTGAAAAGGGTTATATTATGCATGATAACAAGTCTTTCTTTAACTTTTACTCATCAAGGAATAAAAATCATGCTTATTTAAACATCATTGATGTTAGGAGGTTCATGTCACAGATTCTTTTAATAACGCAAACAAGGGCATTTATTGTAACTACATCAATATCCCTTTCTGTTGTTGGGGTCTTTTTTTAAAGCTGAATATAAACTGTAATCTAAATTCATTGCAAAGGAATAAAGCAACACACTATCAGTGCCTCACTGCAAAAACAGAGATTAGTCTTGAAACTGTATTCCTGCTAAAATAAATACATTTAGAGGCACTAATGGATTTTATTTTATTTGTATTTTTTTCCTTTCTCTGCAATGTGGATCAGGAAAGACAAAAGCTAGGTGATTTAAGTGAAACCTACGTAAAAATTAAAGATGAAGGCATGAAAATGATTTTTTTGTTAATTTTCCATTTTCTGGGTGGTAAGATTAAGGTTTTATTTGTAAAGTTGGCTGTAGCAAAGTTTACATGGATTTAAAAAGCAGTTCAGAATTGAGTTGTACAATCAGATTCTTAAACCCTTAGAGTGGTAAGGAGGGCAACACACAATGTTTTGCTATTTCTGCAACTTCTGATTAGAGCCAAAAATAAAGACTCAAGGAAGGTAAAGGCCTTGAAAAGTCTTTAGCTTCAAATGTAATGCTATTGCCTTCCTAATTACAGCAGTAACTGAAAACACTGGGGGGAGAGAAGTCAAGAGGAAAAGAAGGGAGATGGATGAGAGAAGAATACCCCAAAATAGGAGGGCTACTCTTTTGACATCTAACATCAAGTTGTTTTTTTAGATCAGAAAAAATAAATAAATAAATCAAACCTGGGAAACATAAATGCTGCTGCAGAAGCTGTTTCAGACCGACTTCTGCAATTTACTGCATAAGTTAAACCTCCCTTTTTAAGAGCCGATTCATAAATGCCATTACACGTAGTAAACTGTATCTCCTTTGCTCGTTTCTTCAATAGGATTAACAGGGACCGGACAGAGAAAACTAGAAAGCTTTTTCCAAAATCTTTTCATATATAAAGTCATTTACGCCCTGACCCTTACACATCCCTACAAAGGAAAATGCAATATATCGTGATGTAATATATTTAGCAGACTAGGACAGAAAGTGGAGGTGATGATTACTTCAAATTATTAATAGGGTCTTCTGTTCTCATCAGCAGCTTGCAATGATTACTTCCTGCTAACAGCTACATTTATCAATTTACATGCACTACATTTAATTGACAAATTATTTGGCCATGAATTTCCAAAGACCTGCGAGAGCTTTCTGTTAATCAACTGGAAGAGGAAAATTAGATAGCTGAACTACAAAGCACTGATTCTAATTGGATCAGTCCTATAAGTTAATAAAGAAAATTCTTGTAATGTTCTATATCTAATAGTCTAGTGTTTTGACTAAAAGTGACTCAATATAGACTAATGCTTCCAGATCAATGTTGTTGAAATGCTGTTATTGTATTAGGCTGAAGTGGTTTAAACGTGTTTAGATTAAAATACGACATACTAACTAGTTTTTAGAATAAACAAATTTCATAATGAGCAATATAAAATCAAAAATGAATTGAAAACTGCATTATACCATCCCAACTATATATGTCACAGTTTATGGAAGGGAAGGTACTCCAGCACAGGCAACTACTTGGCTTTATAGAGCAAGATCACGTAAGCAGCAGGAACTAAACCCCAGGTGCAACACTAGTTTATTGTGAAGATAACTGTGCATGTACTAGTCAGTAAACCCATAAACCTGAACCAAAAGTTAAGGATTAACAATGTCTCTCTTTTACGGAGGGAGATTGGGGAAAGAAGGCAATGACAGAAGGGGGGAAAGAAGAAAACTAAAATTTTGGTGTGACTTTTTCTTCTGCATTGTCTATACGGTGCCTGATACTGTGAAAGGAAGACTGCAGCCCTCAGATGGCTAGATGAGGGGAAACTCTCATCTGCCAGCATTATCCTCCACGGCCCTACAGCGTCCTTGTTTTCAGACAGCAAAGTACCTCGCCAGTGCTGCTGCCTTTGACTTCCAGGACCTTATCTAAAGCAGGGTTGCTTCTACCAGGTTTCAATCAGACATTTCAGCAGAAAAGTTACTACCACTGTGAGATTACTACTCCTCCATCCCGGTGGTCTACAAAGTGGAGTGCGCATACGCTAGGCATTGTGCGAGACAAGTCCCTGGAGTGCAGGAAGAAAATATTTTTGTACCATTAATGCATAAAAGAAAATTAAAAAAATATTGTTTACTTCACTTTTATCTCAACCTTTTTAAA
>KZ505649.1:2343041-2400339 GCA_002844005.1 Limosa lapponica baueri | reverse complement strand
ACCATTAATGCATAAAAGAAAATTAAAAAAATATTGTTTACTTCACTTTTATCTCAACCTTTTTAAATTTCTGGGTTTGCTAATGTTTTATAAGGTTCATAGTAAATTAGTACAGTAGTACACATATATAATCTATAAATAAATAAATATCCATATATTGCGGGTGCGTGCTCAAAAATGTTTTACTGATAGAGGTACACAATCAAAAAAGTTTGGAGAGCACTGTCACAACTCAGCAGGGAGGCTGGTTCAGAAACACTGGCCAGAATCCACAGAACCTGCTACCAACTTAGTCCTCTTGAAACTGATGCCTGATTTTGCAGGGGGAGGAATGCCATTGCTGTGAAGCCAGCTGAAACCCCATTGAAGCCAGAGCATTTCTACCAAATATTGGGGGCCTAGAATTTTTTGGTTTTTTCAGTTAAGCTTCAAAAGGAAGTATTTTTCATCTAAGCTAAAGACATTCCTTTCATGGTAGCCACTGGCTCCTGTTAGCCATTCACGAATACAGTCAAAAAATCAGTAGCTATATTGGGAACCTTTAAGATAACTTCCATGGGATATTTGAAATTAGGTAAGCTTCACCCTGTACTCAGTTTGATGGTAATCCTGTTACTGTTATATTCACAGACATTTGTATGATAACATTTGTGGTGAAGACTTTAAAAACAAAATGCAGAAGGAAGTTTTAAATGAAAAAAAAAATATAACTATTGATGGTATAATGCAGTTAATAATTCATTTTTTATTTTGTGTTACTCATTATGAAATTTATTTATTTAAAAAAACCTGATCTAGTAGTTTCACGATAACAGAGCAGATATGAATGTAAAAGTTGTACTATATCTTCCTTCTCTATACCCGGGGAGTTGGGGAATATTGCCCTATCGAGAGTAAAGAAGTAGAAAGCTGGTGTGCAAGAGTCTTATTTTAAAAAATCTTTGTGCAAATGAGCAGTGTGGAGGAACAAGGTGAAAATAAAAGGGGTAGAGGAAAGCCAGTAAGAGGCAGAATATTTATTCACAATTAGCAGTAACTGAGGCTACATCTACTATGAGCTAAAAGCACAAGGGACATAAAAGGCCCTTTAAGTTTAACATATTAAAATCTAGAAAATCTTCCTTAACTGCTGAAATGGCAACATGCCTAGAGAGCATATAATATTAGTCATTGAAAGTATGTTGCTGTCCATTTGTGAGACGCCTGTGGAAACAGAACTGTCTTCATTCATGCCATTCCTGGAATTCAACTAAACATATCAGTAATACTTCCTCTGCACTTTTGATATTCGATATACTTGATTATCAAGGAATGTAGAGCTCAGTTTCCGCTACAGAGCCATCTCAGTCATAGCAGCACCATTAAGATGTTTATGTCAGTCCCTCAGAAAAAGTATACAGATAACACAAAGGAAAATCAGGACCAATTCCTGTGCAGATTACCACATATGGACAAGGAGAGATTACCTAATAATTAAGAGTAATAGCACTGTTTATTTTTAAAGTAAGGAAAAAAACCACATGGAAAGAAAAATAAACCCAAATCTTTTCAAAGTGAATTGTTAAGTCTTAAATTTCCTGTATCAAACAGCAGAGCTAAAATCAACAAAATGGTTTTGTATCAAGACAAATCACAGCAAGACACAGGATCCACTTTCATCATGACAGCAGAAATTACTATTGTTGAGATGAGTGCATTTTTGAAAGCTATGACTGATGAGAAGTCTGTAACAATAGTAATTAGTCCCATATCTGCACTTGGTGAAAAGTTATCAGGACTTGCCAAAGCAAGGAAGTGCCAAGAGCAGGAGTTAAGGGCTTTATTTTGGCAAATAGCAGGGTTTGGTGAGTTAGGTGGAATATAAATTTAGACAAAGAAGAAGAAGAAAGGCATCAAAAGAGAGGATGCTCAAGACAGAAGTCAAGGTCACCTACACAAACTCAGTGAGAAGCAGAATGTAGGGGTGGTGAAGGGAGAGAAAACACCATGTCTGACTGCAATATTTCTTTGCAACTCAACACAAAATTGATTTTTTTTTTCCTCAAGAACAGCAATGAGATAGGCTTTGTCTTCATCTGTGGAACAAAACAAAAGAAAAAGGCGGGGGGGGGGCCCAGCAGGGACAGGAGTGCTGTCTGGAATTCTGGGAAGCCTTCAGCTGACTGCATTCTGACTTAGTGCTTGCACAAACGCATTGTTATACAACTTCTGTTTCATGACCGTTTCATTTCTAAACTGCTCTAGGGATAAATCATGTTTGTGCAGAGGGACGCTGTTGTCTACAGGACCAATAGAGTTTCCTAACTTGCAAAATGTGCATCAGGAAAAGAAATAGCTATCTGCTTATAATAGCTGAAGGCAATCCAGTGGAATTGTATCAACTTCTGCTGCCTAATTCTGTCGTTGTAAACATTCATTTGAATCCTTGTCAGGTATCCTCTGCTTCTCATTTCTCTGTGCAGCCTTCCAGATGTGCAGGGATCCTAATAACCAGATCAGGAACTGACATAGAGATGTGATGAATACTCACAGAAGCAAATGAAGCCAGTAAGATCTGTTTTCAGTGATTAGTCCTAGATTTCTCAGACTGAGTAGCCAAGATAAAAAGATATTTTCAACTTCTGTCTGTAGTCCTCCAACTGTAAGTGGGGTATAATACGGTTCCCTGACTCCTCTGCCTTATCCTCCTGTCCTGCTCTTCTCTAGACTCTGTCCTTGTTTCATTTTCTTCATCCTGCTCCATCCCATTCTTCATTTCTCAAACCCTCTGATTCTGGTTTGTGACCAAGAAATACAAATCTTTATAGACTGAATCTGTGTTCTTCCAGAAGCCTCATCCACGTTTTGAAAAAGAGTTCCTCCTCCCCAACTTTTCCTCTTATAGACACATGTAACTGGGATGCTAAAATGCACTTGGGGGTCTGCTTCTTGACCTCTTACCATTGGACTTGGAAGGACCCCCCCCTTACCCTGGCAACACGGAGGGAAGGATAATACTGAAGAGACTGCCCTTCCAGCTCCAATGTTCTGCCCCATAGCACACCAGATTAGGTAAACAGCAACAAGCATTGTAGGAAAATAGGGATTTATCTCTGTAACGTGCAAAAACGCATTTAGTTCCTCTGTTAATAGCAAGGCCTTTTGGTGCAAATCTGTAACAACAACAACAATGATGATGATTAGTTGAAATTCCCATCAAAACCTCGGTATGTGCATCTTAAGAAGGAAATACTCAATCTGGAAGGTGCAGCTTGGCAAATAAGGAACAACTGAAATCTTGGTTTAACACAAACCAGCAGGCAACATTTAATGACAAACGCTACTACAGTCTCTGGTCATGATTTCTCAGAACTGACTGCTTGAAGCATCTTTGATATCTTACTTCCTTTTCAGCGTTTGATGTCAATTGCCCATGGCCATTAAATACTGCCACCACGTTACAGGATTTGCTCTCAGCTGTAAACTAGCTACTTCTAAGATATCGGAAAAATGGTATCTAGTACCTTTGACCCACAAACAGTAAGCACTAAAACCAAACTTTTCTGGACAAGTTTTGTCAAACTTTCCTGCAAATGCTCTAAATTCAAGAACTTTGTAATGGCAAGGCACATTCCCCCAGCATTATCCTCTATCTCGACTTCCTCCAAACCTATCCAAAACCATTTCAACATCTGATAAGTAAGGATGGGGACAAAAAGAACACTGTCAAATTATTAAGGCAGAGCCCAGCAAGGTATCATAAAAAAGAGAGCTAGAAGGGCTGTATAGAAATACTCACTCATGTCCCATTCTTGATAGATATTCTACATGTCCTTAAGCTTCAAATGATTGCCTAAGGAGACTGTAAAAACTATCTATTACAGTGCTTATCTGTCCTAAATGGTAAACTGTATTGCTCTAATTTTTCAAAAAATGGCTTGTTAAAAGTAGTCTGAACACAGAACCCTACTCCATAAGAAATAACCAAGTTTTACATTAACAACAATACATTTCCTAAGATCAGCGTTTCCATGTTTGTTTCGAATTAGTGCAATATTCAAGTGTCAGGCTTGCAAGAACACATTTAAATTAGGAATGCAGTAATTGGAAAGAGTTGTCAGATATTTTATCATGCCAGAAGTGCACTAAGGTAGAGAATACGCTATGGAGTACAGTCTTCGTTGGATTACATATCAGTAAATGTTAGTATTTAAAGTATCTTCTAGTTTTTCTGTTGTCCTTATTCTGCTTTTTCTGCATATTTTTTTATGCATTTTGTTTTCCTGGTATTAGTAAAATAGAAGAAATAATGAAAGACTTGAGCCAACTAAGGGAGAATCTAAGTGACACCTGGCAGCCCCAGATAAGGCTTTCAGCCTATAAAACCATTTCTTAGAGCACTAGAGAGAAAAACATCTATAGCCTTATTGTCATAGCTTCTCTGCAGTAACTTTGATGAGATTAAAATAAAATCTGCTACCTTAATTTCATAAACATGCCAGCGTAATGACTTTGGCAATGCTGAACGTGACTGAACAGTGTTACTGCTCTCATGGAGGTGATATCTCAGGAGGGTACTTGGAAAGCAGAACAAGAGGGAGAGCATCTGTGGAGGGGGTGTTTTAAAAGTCTTGTCGGAGTTGGTGCCTTCAGAGACATATCTATCAGGGAACGATACGACCTTTGGTACTATTGTAAAAGATATGGATGTATTGTAAAAAAGAATATCACACCAGACTTGAATGCTTGGACATTTGCTGGAAATCTGCCTTTCAGCAACAGAAGCTTATCTGCTGCAAAACTGTGAAACCAGTTAGTTTCCTGTAGAGGATCAACAGGACTAATCTGTTTTCTTGATGTGCCTCATTATGGAGAGCCAGCACAAAGCCCCCACAAATGTTGTATTACTGGAAATACAAAAAAGTTGTATAACATTTTACTTTATCTATTTTCTTGCTTCTGTACCAACAACTTCTCTTTTTTAACTGTTTCCCTAAATACTGGAATTTCAAACACTGTGTACGGACAGGTTCAAACAATCTTGTATCAGGTAGCTCTGAATAATCAGATCACAAGTCTGATGTTTTTATCCAATAAACTGTCAATCTGTACAACATAATTAACTAATATTATTAATATGAATTGTACCACCTGTTCCAACCGCAATTTATTTCCTATACTGAACATTTTCTTCAAATCTTCCTTTTTTGGTAGTGTTTTATTGAACAAGTCTAACAGGATGCAGAATCCATCACCTTTCGGGTCTCTACATCTCATAGCCAAAAGATCAAGAGACAGCAAATACAATGTGAAACAGGATTATGGAAAATACTAACATCAGCATTTTCCTGATCACTTTCTCTTACTTCTAAAACACATCCTCTGACCTGAACACTCTTACATATGGTAGTATACATGAAGCCAGCAACATCAACAATTGATGTCAAACTGGTGTAGGAAATTAGGCTTGGTATATTGTAATAGCTGTCACAACAAGCAGAATCTGTCCATTCAGCTTCCTGACAATTATGTATTTCACAAAATTCTTATTTCTAAGCAAAGATTTCAGAAGTGCCAAAATGCTGTAGGCATTGAATTAGTTCTTTGATTTTCAGAAGTGCTGGGTTCCACCCATCACTTAGCAGATACACATTAGCAGAGTGATCATCATCCAACACCTAGAAAGTCACCAACGATTTTCATGGTAGGTAAGTAGGTTGTTGGAGAAGATGAATGGTATGGGGGAGGAGAATCCCTAAATGACTTAGCTAAGCTATAAACTGAAAACTGACATGGGAAAAAACCCACTTTATTAAAGTGGCCAAGCATTCAAACCACATTGTTCATTTTTAGTTGTGGTTTGACAAAGGCTGCTTCAGTTTCTTTTCTTCTAAGATTATCCAAATGAAGTCCTTATGAATGTAAAAAAAATACCATCTCTTCAACTTTTTCTAAGAAAACCTCTCTGCTTTTGTTTTGTTGGGTTTTTTTTGTTGTTTGTCTGGGGTGAGTTTTTCAGGCTTTTTTTTTTTTAATTTATGCCTTTTACAGATAGCAAAGAACTCAAATAATGCAAAGACTTCAAAGAAAACATTGTGGTGTAACAAACACTTGTACATTTTCCCACCATTTTGATCTAACTGAATGTTTCCTTTCAGCTCATTTCATTCTCATGCTGGCTTAGTAGCATTATAAGCAAAGATGCACCATTACGCAACAAGAAAACTGGCTTCTTAGTAATGAATGGTGGGTTTTTTTTCTGTCTACTACCTTGAAACCTACAACATGTTTTTACCAGGATATTCTGTTTTACCACAAACCCAGTAATGCATGATAAGCTTTATACAAGATCTGGAAACGTATCAGATAGTACCACGGTTGGTCTTGACAAAAATTCCTCATCAACATAGATAGATTTGTGTTACCCCAAAACATCATTGTATGCATGGCCCACCTTTTCATTTTAGTTTTCCTACTCAAGACCCAACGTCAGTTTTGTACCCATTAAGGGTTTTTTTAATGGAACTGCCATCAAATAAGATGCAGTAAAGACTGCCCATATATAGCCCACTCTTTTTTTAGCCCATGTGTCTTCACAGCTGGGTCCTTGCTTTGTCGCTCAGCCTTAGCCAACTGAAGAATGTTCTGAATTGATGCAAGTCTAGGCAGTCTTACTTGGCCCTTAGAAATTTCATTCCGTTACTCTAAGGTTTGGCTGGCTGCTCCCTCATATACCTTACTGGTCTGTACACAAACTGGAGGTTTCCTGCTTGTGATTGTAATTCCTTTGCCTGCTGTACCCTGAATTTTCTGACATCTTCCGTTCTTGACTAAGTTTAGTTGCTATTCAGGAGTAGAGCAATCTCTGCTTCTTTCTAAAGGGCTCCACCTGACCTGGTCAATTATAGCAACATAAAATCATTGTGACATAATGGGGAAAAAACAACAAAAGCCCCTACAAAATGCTGTCTTACCACAGCTAAATGTTCAAGCTTATTTGTGAGGAGTGTTTTCAGAAACTCACATTTTCAAAAACCTGCCTACTTTTATTGCCATTTCTTGGTTTATTTCAGATAAACTTTTTGATTAATTCAGTTGACAAAAGTTCACCCAAGCATGACTTGTTAAGCTTCTCATAATCCACAATGAAGATGAGCAACAGTGTGTGACAAAATTTTAGGCTTATTCAGCTTCTGAACTACTGAGCAAACACACATTGCAGAACAAGATGATGTTTTGAGTTACAGCATTTGCTGCCAAAAGTTTAATCAAAATCTTTTCTGTCCACTGGTGAAATGCCAATCATCTTAAAGAATATAACTTTAAAAAATCTGACTACATTTCTTGAATGTAATAACTATTAATATCATGCTGTTGGTTTAACTTTAAAAAAGCAAGTACAAAAATTATACTTTGCATTTTCATAAGTAATGATAAAATATTGATCCATTTTATTTCTGCTCTGAAATAACTGCTGTGCACTTTTTTTCTTTTAAAAGTTAACTTTCTATTTTACATTTGATTAAAAGGTTTTTTTCATTTTTTAAAGAAATTTAGAAGCTTCCCAGCAGCCCTTGGAGACATCACTGTAACCAAAGCAATGTTAAAAAGTTTAATACATTTAACTGATAACGTGCTGAGTTGACAAAGAAGCACAATGCAGGTAAAAGAGTTTTCCAATAATGATGGTGTATAAATTTTAGTTGAAAGTTGCAATATTTTCTAAATGTGACTGTTGACCAAACTCTTTGCATACAAACAACTGTTCTGCTCTCATAACATAAGAGAAGCATGTCTTTTTCTTCTGGCTCAGAGTCCATACTAAAAATACATTTTTCAACTTTGCTTTTTTAATACCCACATTCACAGGCAAAAGCAAATCATACATTCACTAGTTTAGATTAGAGATTGTTTTGTCTGAAATACCTGAAGAATTTGATGCCAAAAAATACATAGAATTATAATACAACTATTTTCCTAGTATTTATATGGAAATGATAATAATAAAGCATAGTAAAAACTTAGGTGGAAAGGGACCCCGGATGTCATCTAGTCTAACCCCAGCTCAAAGTTGTTTAGGGCCTTGTACAGTCATGTTTTTAGTATCTCCAAGGATGGAAACTTGATCAGAATGGTCAGAATTTCCCTTTTTCCAACTTGTGCCTGTCACGTCTCATTCTACCACAATGTATGTCTGAGAAGAGTCTCACCCTGTCTTCTCTACATTCTCCCATTACCTGTTGTAGACAGGAGAAAGACCCCTCCTGATCCTTCTCCTCTTAAAGCTAAAAATCTCTTGTTCCCTCAGACTCTTCTCGTATGCCATGTGCTCTAGCCTCCAGTCTTCTTGGTAGCCCTGCACTGAACTTGCTCCAGCAGGCCAATGTCTTTCTCATGCTGGGGAGCCCAAAACTGGTTACAGTACCTGAGATGTAGCCTCATGAGTTCCAAACAGAAAAGAGGAATCATTTGCCTTATCTGCTGACCACAGGGCGTAGCTGGGCTCCTTTGCTGCAAGGATACACTGCTGAAACACATGCAGTTTTTTGTTGAAGAGTTCCTGCAGGTCGTTCTCTAGAAAGCTGTTCTATCTATACAGCCCCTGGCTGTATTGTCATATGGGGCTATTCCATCCCATATGCAAGAATATGCATTTGCTTTCGTTTATAAATTTCAACTTCATAAAGGTCCACTCAGCACATTCCTCCAGCCTGTACAGGTCCAGCCTCACCTCTACTGACTACTGGATTTTTCAACCCCTAATATTAAATATCTACAATATTACATATACTTCTACAGTAAGTAGCTTAAATTGGATCTAACACCCACAGCTGTACAGGAAAACCTCGTAACTGCAATTTATTTATTTGACCAACACAGAGGAAATTGTCTCCCTATGTCACAGTGCATTTCATCTCTTTCTTGAACGTTCTTGAAATGAAGGATCTTATGGGTTTATCAGTTAGACTTGCTGGATGTTTTTTCAGGGAACTTGCAAAAATTGTATCCTCGTAAGGAGAAAATCAGTTTCCCCAGTAATAAAATCTTAATAACATATGCATTTTAAAGAGAGAGAACTACATGGAAGAAAGCATATACAAAGCAGGTAAACTTTCCATGTGATCTAGTAAATTAGATTACATTTCCATTAATTACATTGACATTTCCATGTAATCTAGTAAATTAGATTATATTTTTGCTACCTATAAAATACAGAAACTATAGCATGTTGCTTAGGACACTCATACACAAATACCATTCTTTTCAGGAAACTTTTCAAGCAAATTTGCAAACGGCAAATCTCTTCTACTAATTTCAGTGGGGGGCTGAAATTCAGTTGAGAAAAATTCTACTTCCTGACCCATTTGCAAACTATATATGTTCAAAGAAAAGTAGGCTATGCTTGAGCTATATTCCCAAGTTCAAAAACTAAGGCTCCATCAAAAAATAAGTAAACAAACATAAGTTGCTTACATAAAACAGCGATAAAGAATGTGAAACAGAAACTTATTTTAAAGTTTTAAGGATTTACTAACAAGTAAGTACAGTTCTTCAATGAAGTCTAAAGGATATTTGTGTAAAGACACAGCTTCCATGTATCTTACATGACCATGCATGCAGTCTGTTTTCTTGCCTGTTCAGTCTTTCTATTCTGTGGCACTATTTTGTCTGAATTCTTTCAAAAGAAAACATGAAAACGTGTAGCTGAGTCTTCAAAATGCCTTGGAGATTTTGTTTTAATCTCTGGAAGGAAAAAAAAAGCCAACAAAAAAACACCACTCACTTTCATCAGCTTCTGTTTTGAGGAATTACATGATGTGGTCATGGGAAACTCATAAATTTGAAACACATTAATTCCTGCTTAAAATTATCAGAGAACGAACACCTCGAAGATATGCAGGCATCTAATTGCCCTCCGTACAGACAGGAGTGACAGACTGATGGATCTGGCCCAGAAGCAATAAGCAGCTCAGCCAGATGGATGGAGTAGTGCAGAACACGACTAGGCTCCTTATAGCATGCGTGATGAAATTTTAATACTCAGCAGGGTGAGTAATGAACCACTCAGAGCTTGCCAACATGGAAACACCGTGGCATGGAAGAGTTCCCTAAGTTTCCTCCTGCTTCATTGTCTAAGCATTTCATTCAGTTTTATCAGAAGCCATTCATTCCACCTTTGATTCACAGCCAAGAACCTGTTCCTGAAGAGAAAGCACTCAAGTCCTTTTGGTACAATTCCGAGTGAATATAGTTCCCTACCCCTCTAAAAAATGACTACCGATCAAGGATATGACAAGGAATATTTACTTCGGGTATTTTGATGGCACCTAGCTGATAGGCCAGCACAGAAATGATGAACACTACTAAAGCTGTGGTGTTTCCTCGCAAGCCCAGAATCAATTCCTTCAAGGTTAGCAAAAGGTTCTGTGGAAAAACTGAGCATTTATATCCCATCAGTTGCCCAAGACTTGTCGCAATCAGAGCTTTGGATAGACAGTCAGTTCTGGCTAATCTTCTGAACAAACTGGCACATCTACAGGCAAACTACAATACAGAGATATCACTTTGTATCACAGAAACTACAAATGCCAGATTTTTTTCCTGGCTACTTAGACCTGCCTCTCACCAGGCTAGCAGCTATGGAGCTACACCAGTGTAAGATGCAGTGATTACTGTCATGGATCTTGGCCACATAATTTTGTGCAGAGTGGCACCGTGCTGTGCAAATTCACCTCACGCTACTTTCTGGATCCCAATTTCTGTGACAAGAAAAGGTTATATATGAAGTCCGTAAGGACTGAAAACTGAGCCACATGGAGCTTCATCGTACAGCTGGATACACAGCTCCTTCTGGGCCAAGAGTCAAATATGCAAGAGGAGTACAGAAAGCAAAATTGAAGCCAGAAATAACAGCTCTTCAGCATGTTCCTAAAAACCTGGTTCCAAGGGCACAATCTTCAGACAAAGAAGACTCCATGAATCTACTATCCAAACGAGGTAAAGCAGAGAACAATTTTCCTGGTATCTCCAAAATAAAAGGCACTGTAAGTGCTTGTTATGTACATCTGCAGTTGTTTTAAGATGTTAGACCAAGGTATGGCAGAAAACACCACTGTAAGCTGTTTCAGCCTGACTAAACTTGCAAATATGAATAGCTGTTCCATGCATTAGTTTTAGATACTTGAGTACTAACAGACACAGGTAACAAATATTAACAAGAAAAATTCCTTTAAGAATTATTTTAAATTGGCAAAAAAAATATATCTAACTTTCCAATATTAAAATATCCTAATTACAATCAGTCCAATTTGATTATTCCTTGATAAGGAAAAGTATCTGAATAATAAACTTTGGTGTCATCAGACAACAGTGACCTCACTGAAGGATGTACATTCGCTTCCACTGGAGATGTAAAGGTAGGATTTCACTTTGAATAATTACAGTATTTAAAATAAATGCAACTGATTTAAAGATTGTTTTAAAAATCTCTTTACCAATAAAAGCTTAGTAATAACAGCTATAAGTTCTGATTTTAGTTTGTGTTCCGCCAGAAAACCATGATTAAAACAATTAATTATTTATTCAGTAGCTGAATAAAATGAAGATGGCAAAATCTTCAAATTACCCTGTATCAGCAAGAAACTGATTTTTAAAGCATTTACTATTTGACACAAAATTATTCACCTTGTTTTAGAGGAGGTAAGTCTAAAAAATGCTTAGCTTCACAGGGGGTCACATGTATGAAAAAAGAGTATTTTTAAGCAAGCCTCTTCTGCCCCCCCAGACTCCAAAATACTATAAGTTAGACACCTTTTTTCTTAACACATATTATTCCACTATATAATTCTTTGTCTTCCAAGTCTTTGTCTTACTATACTATGTGAAAAGAATATTCCCAAACCTGAATTAACACTGGAAAGTCAGCACAGCAGTCAGACTGATATTTGAGTTCACTTAGTATTTGTGTTAGTTCTACCCACTCCCATAATGATTCAGAATTTTTAAGACACACAGAAAATTAAAGTTCACTTAATATGTAGGGGAGAAACAACAACAACACAAACAATATTAGATTGTTACCGATTCCCTTTTAAAATCACTTGCCGAGTCTAAGAACAGCTATCTAACTGTAAGCTTTCAATGTTATTTTCTGGACAACAGTATTTCAAGTATTTCTTAACAGTTTTTAGTTGAAACTCTAAAATTTTAAACTCTCATATGTAAAATATTTGTAGGGCAAACTACAGACGTCAAAAATTTGCATGAAATCTCCTTGGTTATTCTAGGTACTAGTCTGTTCCACAGAGAGATTAGCAGTCAAAATATTAAAAACTTCTCAAAGAACTGGAGTCTCTCTTAAGAAACAGCAAAGTGACCTTGATACCACTGATTACTCAAAAGTATAATATAATTTCACCAATAGGAAAGAAGTTCACCAAGAAAACGTTTCCTTCCAAAGAAGAAATTTCCCAACCTTGATGTCACTGGCTAGAACAATCCTAAAATAATAGTATTATAGAAACACAGTTCATATAGCTTTTTTGAAATGCAATCATATAATAATGAAAATTTAAAATGCCAGAGGAGTGCACTTAATATGCAAATATAGTACTGTACTGCATTGCCAAATACTACCTACTCTGTGCTTAAATAATTCTAAGTAATGCAGTTTCTCTTATGTTAATATAAGTCCAGTTGGTGGGGAATATTATATAGAATAATGTAAGATTTTATCTTAGGGAGTTAATTCTCCCCAAAATAAAATCTCCCTTGATTTGTTAAGAATGTTTATATTTAAGTCAACTTCATGTATAGCTTCTGCTGAATTAGTGAAATATTCTTCTGACTTCTGCCATTTTTATTGAACTGTTACATTCAGTATTTTTGTTGCATCTTTGGCATTCTACTGAATAATTTTTTCCTACTTATCATGGAAAACAATAATTTATTTGATTGAAGTGGAGTCTGAATTGCTTACACTGAAGAAGAGTTTCTTCCAATAGAGATAGATATTTTTTGTAGTTTTTCTACACAAAATCACACAAAACTTGTCACTAAGCTTGGAATATCATACTTAAGTATTCAAAATATATCACACTTAGTATTTCCACCGATAAAAACAGAAGATATGTCTATACAACACTTTTTTTGTCCTTTAAACTCAAGTCCTATCATCTTTCATTTATTAGGTTCACCTGAGCAAACAAAGAAACTAGTATCAAGAAGCTCAAAAGTACAAAATCTTTCCTTGCACTAAACTGACCAAGGGATCAGCTTCGTTTTGTTACAGTTTCTTAAATAATCTCACCATCATCCAAATAATGTACCAGAACAATTTCTTAAACTGAAGAAATACAGTGTTTAAAAAAACAGAGCAACTCATATGTTATCATTACATTTTCACATCAGGGTGGCAGCTTTAAATAATTATCTCTAACACTTTAGATACCTTGAATGATGAAATTATGATAAAACACATTCACAAAATTTATCAGTACATCTCTGCAAATAAGAAGCTATAAAGCTCTGGCTGAAAATTACAGCTGTATTGGTAGTGGAAACAGGAGTTTTGCTGTTAATCCATTCAGACTACAGCAGATCAATGAATTCTGAATATGACTACTATTTCGTTACTGGACAAACCAGATACCAAATTGCATAAAATTAAGCCTCTTCTTGAAAATTTGCATTTTGATCTGCTTTTTAAAAAGAAAATTTCATGCTCTACTAAAACCTCATACTTCCTGGTGTATAATTCTTTTTTTTTTTAACAAGATGATCATCAATCTTGTTCTCAGCGGTAATACGTAACAGCGACAAAATGCATTACATTACAAAGAAATTACGAATTCATACATTACCTAATGCTGCTCATGCTTCCAGTTTCTGATCCAAGCTTACATCTCTCCAGCTGGCTAGCTACAATCTGACGTTCAGCCTCAAGTTCTCGAGTCAGTCTCTCAAACTGCAGTTCCTGAAAAAAATAAATGAAACCATTTGTTTTGACTTCTCTTGAGATTAAGAAGGAATTTCAGTACATAAAACTGTAATTTGTGCAACAACTGTTAGTATAATATCTTATAGGAAAACTTTTCTTTTTTTCCTTTTTAAACATATTCGCAGTCCAAATTTTTGTGGTAACACCTACTCGTTCCTTCAGTCACTCTAATGATATATGTCGTAGAATGAGCTGGTCTATCAGGAATGGAATTTCCAAAAACATTAAACAATTTAGGCCTATGCCAAAATCATTCATAGCTAATGTAGACCTCCTGGTAACATACACATGTGTTTTTAAAAAGCATATCTAAGTATGGTCACAAATGAGAACATTTTGTGTTACTGAAAAAAGAAAATAAGTTATACAGACGATCATGCGGTGACAAAAGCTTTTGTACTCAAGAAGACAACCAGCACAGTACCCACTAGTGAAGTAAGTAAATTGAAGGTGTGTTGTTATGGACTGAACATAGTTTAATTTCTGCATCTAATGATGTGCAAAAGGAAAACTCAAGTAGCTTTGGACAAAAGCCATGTTTAAAATCCTACCTTTAATTGAATATATTTCCTTTTGTTCTGTCAACGAAGCCAAACCAGCCCCACCAGATAAGATTTATCCACAGAGCTTATAAATGTACTTCTAAAGAGTTTTTGTTTTTATACACGAGAGATTATTTAATTAAAAGGGAAAAAAAAAAAGCAGCAAAACCAATAGAAGTAAAATCCCCACTATTCCTTAAAGACCTACGTTTCCCACATACGGTAGCAGTAGTTTTATCAACTACAAAATTGAAACACTTTTAGAGAATTATGTTTATTGTAAGTTTGCCAAATGTTGCTGCCCTTTCATTTTTGTCAGTTACATTAAGTCATTTTCACAAGTAAATAGAAGAGCTCTCTTGCCCCTTTTCTTTGGGTTTGTTGAAGGAGAAATATTTTTAGATTCAACTTGTTAAATTATTCCTGTGTCCACACAAATGCACCCATTATCTCTTTCTCCCACTTCGGGAGACCTCCCGGTAATGCAGAGGTATGGAAGTGAGCCCCTTGAACAACTCCCCAGCAATGTCTTGCCTAGCAGAAAAACAGTCCTAGAAATTACCTGGGTCATGACTTACGTCCACCAAGTGCAATTGAAGAACTCAGTATTTGAGAGAAATGAAGAAATGGTAGAAGCAGAGAGAAGAATTCAAAAGTCTCCATCCTATCTGGTACTTAAAACCTCTGACCAAGAAGCCAGAGACAAATGGAGGCATTAAACTTCAAATCTCTGAAGCAAGGTAAACCATAGTTAAAGTGGAAGAATTCTGGTGGTTGTTCTACCTAATTCAGCTGGACCTTTCCCCCTTGTTTCTCTTGTTACTTGCATGGAATAACTTTGTCCTACACTATGAGTAAGGAAGAAAGTCCAAGCAGATTAAGTACAGCACAAAATGGCCGGTGTATACTTAAGTGGGGACTGACTATTTAACAAGGCCTACTTAATTCTATATTCATTATTCCAAGCAAGACTATCCAGAGTACAAGAATACCACCAAGAGTGAGACTGATGTAAAGCACAAAACATCACCACTCACTGAATGTTAATAGTACGGTAGTAATCATAGTTAATAATATTCTCTGCACGTTTTTGTAGTACTCAGAAATGTCTTTTTCGTTGTTGTTTGTAGATAGGTCTATTAAAAATCACGTAATAATAATCACTTGTGTCAGATACGCCTACTTCACGGAAAGCATTTTTTTCTCACCTAGGAGAATCAACTGTCTGAAAAGCTGAAGAGACTGTTGATCAACTTTCCAAGAGTTATTATTCAAATCCTGGCCTTGTTTGCATAAAATACCCTTACTGCAGAAAGGATTGTAGCCAAAATACTACTAAAGTTCTGAACATAAAATCAAAGTGGTATAGTATTTGCTATGATAGCATGCTATACCAAAGCATGTAAGCACTGAGAAAATTTGATTGTATAAAATCCCAAACAAAACCAGACCATTAAGTTTACTTTCAAAATTAAAGCAAAAGCTTTAATAGCTATTGTGTTCCATTGTTTAAGCTACTTGATTCTATCATGACAATGATATCAATACACATTTTGATGCTTAGCATACATTTTCATCTAGCCAGCTTCACCTCCCACCACCCCAGGTGAGGCAAGTCAGACACGTTCTTTGCCATGGCCGAGCAGAGTGTACCTTTTTTTACCTGCCTAGTGAGAAGATGCAGCTGTCCCCATAATGTTACTAATAGAAGGTAAGAATCAAGGACTCAGGAGCTAACGTTCCCAATTGTCCATGCTGTCATTTGCCTTTTCCCAGACAGAAAAGCGTAGCTCATTGTGTCCTTTTACTCTAGTAGGCGTGCAAACAACCTCTCTTCAGCTTCCTTTTGCCCATGCTATCCTAAGTCAACTAAATATAGAAATCCCCTAAACATATTTTATTGAAATACTTTAAAGATTATTTTGCTTTTTTCCTTTTCTTCTGCTATTTGGATTGTATATCTTCTTATATATTTTCTATGCTTTGTATTCCTTCAGTTAATCACTCTGGTTGACTACCTCCCAGACACTTCTGCATTTTCCCAAGGAACACCTTTCTGTCATGATTACTTTCTCTACAGAACATTTTTGCCTATGATTCCAGTCTCCGAAATATACTTTTCTACTCTTGACTCCGTCATTTATCTTTCCTACTTACTCCTTTCTGTTCTCTTCTGAACTGCATCTTTCTTTCATTTCCTAGCACACTTCATGACTCATCCTCCACTAATCTCTTTCAGTCCTACTATACAAATTGCTACTCTAGCAAATGCCCTTAAATGATCATTTTAAGCAGCCTCTCTCTCTCTCAGTAATTGGTCCCTTATTGAGGGAACTCTGCCCTTCTTAAGATGTAGAAATTAGTGTTTTCTGGTTTCACTGCCCACATTATTTCAAGTCCTGCCCTGCAGTGATGACTGGAAAAGGACAGTTCTGCATATGTTCCTCCTCAAGCAGGAAGCAGAGATGTGCTGGATTACTTAAGAGAAAAAATAATCATGGGTTTCTAATGCATGAAAATGGCTAGAATACGTAAACAGTAACTTCATTACTAGCTTGATTTAATTCCTGCTATTTCTCACTAAACTGTCTTCTGTCAGGTGCCATCAGAAGTTAGGGATGGAAGGAAGGAGATGGAAGGTCAAGGTTGGGCTACATGAAGGGGCAAAGCCAAACAATTATTACCTCAGAATTATCCTCTATGTTAAATTTAACAAACAACTGCATTAGGTATTCCCTCATGAGATGACAAAGGTGCAGGTCCACAGGCTTGGCTTGGGAATGAAAGAAGAATTCAAGTAAGAGTCAGGAGAGACTGCTATCCCTCTGTATCAAGAAGCCCTGGCAGAGAACAAATTAATAAGCTTCCTTCTCTTTGTTCGGGAAGCAGTGAGAGTGACTAATATTTC
The DNA here is from genome assembly GCA_002844005.1 of Limosa lapponica baueri. Taxonomy (NCBI): domain Eukaryota; kingdom Metazoa; phylum Chordata; class Aves; order Charadriiformes; family Scolopacidae; genus Limosa; species Limosa lapponica. Next base: position 2,382,911 of record KZ505649.1, on the reverse strand, counting down.
AATAAATCCGTATGTTTAGATTTCAAGCAGCTGTCACAGTGCAAGAAGACAGAAACTAGAAATAGTATTTGCTTACATTTTATAAAAATAACTACTGAACTTGACTTCGTCATTTGTCTTATTTGTTCTGTTTACAATCATTTTCACCAGTTCATGCCATGTTGTGTTTCTTCCCAACCTTCTATTATTTATCTGAATGAAGCTAATCAGAACATCAGAATTAAAAACAAATTCTGACCCACTGATTATGCAAATCTTGTCAAGACAATTGCAGAATGAAGAATAGCAGATAATATATTGAAACATCAAGATTAATTTAAGTAATGACACATCAAGAGCAGCTTCACGGATTGTGCTACAAAGGGCGATGATGCCAAAGCAAGTGTTCATGAAAGGCACTGCAAAGCTGAAGTGACCAGTCTGGCAGTCCTTAGCAGCAGAAAGGATTTGGGAGTGGGAAGCCCAGAAAGATTAGAAATACTCACAAGAGTAATCCAGGGAAATCACTCAAGAAAGCAGCTCGGAAAGGGAGGAACTGTTTAGAAGTGGCATTTATCCACTTCCATGCATTTTGGTTTTTTTTAAATATTCATTATTCCATAGATGGCAATTGGGCACATTTGCCTTTTCAGTATGAGATTTATATTTTGTCTACCCTCTGCAGACATCAAAACTTCAAGCATTAAATAAAACTTGAGTAAGGTCATACATTTCACAGTGGTCCAGAAACTGAATAAACCTGATAGAAATCTTCACAGCCTTCGGACAGGTTATGAACTCCCGAGGTCAGGGCACAACAAGTAAGACGCTATTTGGTTATTTTTATGCTTTGTATTTGCTAGATGGTCTGTACCGACCTATTTCAATGTTGGGAGGGGTAAAACAGGTTAAAAAAAAATTGGCTCATATCCAGAGCTGATCTCTGTCCTTTACAACCTTAAAGTTATCCTTCAATCTTCTCACAGGCAGATGTGTATTGATGCTGAGCAAAAGACACAGCAAAATCAGTAGATGTAGTAAAAAGCAGCTGATACCAAAAAAGGATTTATCTAAATTTCGCTTGAACAGCCTTCTGGATTTATTGAATTCCCAAGAATCTTAAGGTCTAATATTGAAAGAGGAAAAGTGTTTAGCTTTTGACTGTAAATATGCTATACAAATACAAATTGGTGCACTGATGATCATTTGAATCTTAAATACGGACAAATAACAGCACTGAGGTAAGGCTGGGAATCCCTGGTGAGATGAATGGAGAAAGCCTGATTACAGCTATACAAACAAACAAATCGTCTCCTGGATTGAAATCTTTCATAGGAGTATCCCAAAAGTACACAGGCTTTAGAAACATACAACATTGGATTTGTCTTGCTGTAACCTATTAAACGAGAAAAGACTGTACCTCGATTAATGTCACAAGTAGGATGTGTACATTGCTATGCATATCCTATGGCATGATGCATAATTCCACATACCACAAAACAAACTATTCTTAACCTATTGTTCCGGACACACATGAGCAGGTAAAGTCGGGGCACATACTACCTGAGGAAAACAGCAAAATCTAGGGAAGTTTAACTTGGTGGAAATCTAAGGTCAGCATCAGACACAAACCAGACCTGACAGCCCATTCTGCATCTAGACAGAAAACAGAATTTCTTGATGCTCTCAAACAGAATAAACGCATCATTAGCAATGCCCCTACCCAACTGACACTGGATGTTGTTCAGAAGCTTCAGAACTGCACTTTAGAATGAACCATTTGATTCTTCAAGCTTCTCTAATTTCTCTGTTGTTGGACTGTGTTTTCACTTGTAATGTTCTCACCTTTTTTCACCCGATTGTTTCATTCTTCGCTTTCGCTGAAGAACAATGGGGGTGAGGGAAAAAGCTCACAACAAGGGAATAATCAGATGAGCAGAGAGGTGGCAAATTCAAAAACTCAGTGGTGGGTATGTTGCAGGATCTCAATGGAGGTCAAAAATAAATTAAGACTAAAAAAACCCAAACAGCTTACAATTAAGAGGTAAGACTGCACCTATATGTAACTGCCAGTTTCCAGGTAACACCAACCTGAAGGAAGCAATTCATACACTGGAGGGCAGGACTACTATTCAGAGGAATCTTGACAAGTTGGAGGAACAGGCCAATGATAGTGTCATAAAGTTCAAGAAGGAAAAATGAAAAGTCCTGCACAGAGGATGGAATCCCATGTAACAGTACAGCACCTGTACAGAAAGGACCTAGGGGTCTGGTGGACAACAAGCTGTGACTCAGCAGTGCATTCCTGTGGTGATGATGGCTAACCACTTATCTCACCACACTAGCAAGAGAACCAATAGCAGAACAAGAAAGCAATTATTCCCTTTTATGTGGTTCTCCCGAAGCTGACATCTTGAGTACACTGCCTGGTTTGGGTCCACCAGGACACGAGACATGACAAGATTTTGAAGCAAGACCATCAGAGTACCATCAAGACAGTCAGAGGATTGAAGCACACGTTGCATAAGAAGCTGAAGGAATTTGGTTTGTTTAGCATGGAGTAGTACAGGAAGGACCTAATTGCAGACTTTTACTTCTTAATGGGGGATTGTAGTGAAGACATCATCAGGCTCTTGTCAGAAGCATACAGCAAATGGACAAAGGCAACAGTCACGAGTTGCAATGAGATAAATTCTGACTGGACATAAGGAAAAACCTCACAAACAAATAAACAAAAACCCCAAACCCAAACAACATGGCAAGGGTGGTTAAGAACTGTACCAGGTTTCCCAGGTAGGTTGTAGAATCTCCATTCTTGGAAATTTTGAAAGTCTAACATTGAAGACAGACCTGCTTGGAGTAGACCTCCAGATGTCTCTTTTAACCTAGTTTTTCCATGATCCTAGAACTGATGAGTTCTGGAAATTCTTCCAAGGCTTTATGCTAATCTGTGTTACAGATTAGAAATTAGTGGCTATCAAACTCTCTGATCATCATCATGCTTACATAAAGACACATTAGACTTGATCTAAGTGCTAGTATTTTATCGGCCTGAACCTATATTTCTCAAGCTCATTCCCTCACCCGATCTGAGGCTTTCAGGAATCCCATGCTTCTTTACAAGAGAATAGCATGGCACCTGGGCTACTATGCATATGGATTATTTAAGGGGTAAAGAACTAGTTTGGCTGATTATGGTGTTTAAAATAAACTATTCCTTCTTTTTTCATGTAAGATTACTTCAAAGAAGTCCCTTTCATGCCTTTAACAACTTTTATAGAAATAAGACCCTATTTTATTTTCTATTTTTAGGACCCTGATACAAATGAGGTCACAATTGCATTCAGTTGCATGTTTCAGCTCTCCAGGCACACTGCCCTGTTCCTCTGTGTGTGACAGGCAAGCCTTGCTCTCTGAAGGCACACTGCCCAATTGCCTGGACTTTTGTTCCTAGGGAAATTGTATTATTTCTTCTCCAGCACAATCACCAAAGTTATTCAAATTATCTCCATTTTTCTGTTACAAATTGCCTGGTCCTTTTTTATCCCGTATTTTTTTCTTCTCTCTGTTTTGTATTCAGCTTTAGTCTTTTAGCTTACTCTTTTCTTCGCCTTCTCACTAGTTTTTGCATCCCTTGCCAACACTCCCAATGGTTTATCACCCACCGTGATTGCTGTGCTATTCTACTGCCTCCCATGCAAACTACTTCAGTCTCCAAAGTAATAAAGTATAAGTAAAAGCCTTGGAGTGTTAGGCCAGGATTAAAACTACTAAGAGCTTTCTCATCTCATACCTTTGCTTCTCCTCCTTCAGTAGCAATTTAAGGAGATAAATTGACTTTTTAACTCACTAGCTTTCACTTGCTTTAGGGCTTACTGTTATTAATTGTAAAGCTCGATGTGGGAGCAAAACAAAACCTCAAAGGTGGTGGATCTTCTCCAAGGAGAATGAGAGAAATAGAGCTGGAGTTCAGTAACAGACCCTGACTCTTCACTGTTATGCTGGCCTGAGTTTATAATCCTTGTTTACTTCTTAAGCATAGTAAATCTTTGTGTCTGGACACCTAAGTTGAAAAGAAAGGGGTAATTCCATTTGCAGTAGTAGTTTTTGGAGCCTTACTTTGCATGTTCAGCAAACCTAATGTATCAGACAGATCTGTGAAGTGATGCCTTTTACCTTGATTTTCCAATACATATCTGTAGGGTAATTTGGTTCTGAAAAGAGCAAAACACAGTCCTGATGCAGCTGCAAGAGGCTTTATTATGATGTGAAAATTATTTCTATGGCTTAAAGACACGTGAAAAGCTAAGCAAGTGAAACAATGTGGTTTCAAAAAGTGAAACTTCTAAAAATGTTCTAGACGCTGAACCACTAAGAAACCCTTTTTTGATTTTGACAACATACTCAGCTTCTATCCTCCCTTTCTTCTCCGATCTGATCTGTGGTCTGATGGGCATTATGCCAAGATACTAGTAATAGCTACAAAGGTGTCACACCAATATATGTGGATACTAATAACACACAACATTTTTTGTGCAGTCTATCTACATGTTTAGAGATCTGAAGTCTTCTCCAGCATTTTATTCATGGAGTTCTCCAGTTCCCTATTCATACATCTCTAAACTAATCCTCCCAGAGTTTTGAAGACACACGTCATCCTAGGCATCATGTACAGATGAAGAGCCAGCATTATAAATCATTAGTTTTTCACTTGTCCAGAATGGTCTAGGAGATCAGAGACATCCAGTCCCTTCACTGCCTTCTTCCTCCGTTGCAGAAATTATTCTGATGAAAAATTTTCTCTTTTGATTTTCTTTGCCTTGTAAGAGAGGTTGATTTCTCAGTCCATACATAGACTAATAGTGCATCATATCCAAGAACAGACTCCATAATTTGCAATTATCCTTGAATCTCTGAATTAATTAGGATACTAGATCTGAATATTGCCATGAGTAGCTATTAAAGAGCTAGTCATTAGTATGTTAGTAAGGGATTCAAAAGTTATCTAACAAAGCAAGATGGGCTTTTTTTTTTTTTAGGGCAAGCTACTGCATGCAAATTAATACCTATAGCATTTTGTTTTTTCTTACAACTAACAACACAGGAGCTTGATTATCTGCATACTTGCAAGATTCAGTTTGCTACACTTACTGAACATGGATCAACTTTCAAATAAATAGAGGATTACAGTGAAACTGTAAGGAAATTTGGCACAAGTACAGAGATGTTTGTAAACAAAAAATTCTAGTATTCTGGCAGACAGTATGTTGATTAGTCAAATAATTCATTTATTTCTACTATTAAGTTCTAAAGAAAAAAACAGGCTTTCAAACATCATGAGCTAAAAAAAGTGGAACTCAAGGACTGCAAACCCTCATGATTTGCACATTTTTTCTCATAGATAATTCCGTGGCAGTAGCGGTTAACTTTGATAGCCCCAACTATGCTTTTGAATTTTTCCTCTTTTATTACACCGAAGAGAACTAGTAAAATAATTAGGCAATTCATTCCTTTTCTGACTACCCTGCAGAAATACCACAGATTAAGGAAATTCCCAACAGATTCATATTGTTCCTTATGAAAGGGAAAAGCAATTAGTAATGAAAATGTTAGTTTTAATAAGTATCATTATGATTTTATTCTCCTAATTTCTGGTATGAATAGCTCACCTTTTGAACAAACTAAAAAGGTTTTCATAATGAAATTACAGTCTAAAAATTACCTGTTTGAAAACAGGTAAGGAACACGCAGTTCGGGATAACATTTGTAGTATGGACAAAGACATGGAAAGAGCTTAGAACCAAATTAAATAAACAATCTCATTGAATAAAAAGAATTTTTATGGGTTGACACACTATGGAGTTGGCAGTACTGGCTGTCCATCAAGACAGAGACACATTTTGAAAGAAGGGTACAAAATGTGATGGTTCTGGGAGTCTTCAACTACCCCTATAGTTTGTACAGTCAAAAAGAAAAAAAGTAATAGAAAGACACGACACATAGACAGCTGCTCAGGATGCCCACAAGAAAATACAAAATTCTTGACTTGTTCTCAAATAATGTACAAAAGATGGTTTGGCATCTTGCAACTGAGAAGCCACTCTTTAAACAATCATTCTGTGTTCAGATCCAACATCCCTACAGAAGGGAGAAATCTGCCCATTCTGAGCCAAATAAAAAGAGAAAATATGTAACAAAAAAAAAATATTAAAAAGTCTGTTTAAAGCAAAAATTTAAGTCCTCATAGCCAGCATGGAAACTACTTGATGCCCCCATATTGAAGGCACAGGACCAATACAGTGTGTCAAGAAAAGCTTAAGACATAACAAAAAAGTTAGCACAGTTAAACAGGAGGACAAAAGAAGTCCTTAGAAACAAAAATGCTCTTCCTGAACACTGAAATCATCTTCAAATGAAGAAAATAAAGGACCACAAATGCTGATAGGTTAAATATAAAAAAAACCAAGAGAGCACAATATGGTTCTAAGGGACAAACAGCCCAAGGCATCAAAGCTAAGAACAAATCCTTCTTCAATGCATCAGGAGCAAGAAGGTGCCTGGAGAGCATGTAGAGCCACTGGGTGATCAGGATATAAAAGGGTTCATTGACGAGAAGAGAAACTAAATGAATCCTTCAGAACAGTTTTTACTATTTCCCAGGGAATTCCCATGCTAAGAACTTGCTGAGGGAGTCTTATCAGAGGATCTGCCTTAAATTGAAGCGACTGTAGAATAGGTCCTGAAACAAATTGACAAAACAAACAGTAACAAATTGGAAGATGAAATGGTATTCACTTGAGTTCTGAAGGAACTAGAAAATACATAGCTTAAGAGAGATGTAGCACCCGAGAACTGAAAGACATCAAATGCAATGCCAGCTTCCAGACAGATCTATAGGACTAGAGAGCAACGAGCCAGACAGTCTTATCAGGCAAATTAGTGGAGGCTATAACATGGAAAAGAATTAGTGGGCACCAATATAAACATGAACTACTTATCCAGAAGATTTCTGTATGGATAAGCACTTTCTTAAATAGGAGGTCAAGACTAGAAATAAGTAGTAAATTCTCACAGTTGAAGGTGTCCACCAGTGAAGTTCTGGTTCTGTGTTCCACACTGTTCAATATATATATAAATGGACTTAAAACAAGAGTGACCAGCGCAACCAAGTTTGGCAATAATACACAATTATGTGGGACTAAAGCTGAAAAGCAACAACAGAGAATTTTAGAAGGGTGTTTTCACAGTCTGAAAAAGGAGGACACAAAACGGAAGATTAAATTCCCTGTAGATAAGAAGATGATCTTTATGGAGCAAAACTGATCCTAACTTCACATGTCCTTCAGCTGCCTGGAAATACTTCTGTGAGTTGCATGCTTTCTCCTAGAAACATATGGCTGATTGGTCTGCAGTTTCCTGAATCTACCTTTCTGCTCTTTTTGTAGACAGCTGTAATATTTGTTCTTTCACGGATATATGGGATTTCCCCTTACTTCCATGACCCTTCAAAGATGTTAGGGAGTAGTTTTGTAATGATGTCAGCCAACTCTCTCAGCACCCTCTGTTACATCCTATGAGGTCACACAGGAGTTGTACCTGTGCAATTTGTAAAGATGGTCCCTCACTTCACCCTCCTCTACTGTCAGTGGTTTACCATTTGCTTCGTTGTTGCTACTTGACATGCCAAGTTTTGGGGTCTGACATTACCTGTGAAGACAGGCAGAGTATCTCAGCCTTTTCTGTGCCATTTTTTATTAATTTGCTGGCCCTATTCAGCAGCAGGATTATATCTTTTTTGTACTTCTGCTTCCTACTAACGTACCTGCAGCAACTTTTATGTTATTCTTGTTACCTCTTGCTAGCTAGAGCACCAGCTGAGCTTTTGCCTTCCTAATTGTACCTCTGCACATTGAAGCAGTATTTCTATATTCCTCTTTAGGAGTTTGCCCCCTTTTGCACTGTTCTAGTGCTGCTTTTTTCATTTGAGCTCTTAGTAGCTTGGTGTTTTTCCAGCCAATTTCTTTTTATGCCTACTCCTTTTCCTGCTTAGGAGGCTAGACTGTTCTTGTTTTTCAAGAAGCAGCTGTATTGGGAAATATCCCAAAATTCCTGAGCTTATTTGCCCTACCAGACAGAGCCCTGTTGGATCCCTCCTAACAGTTCCCTGAGTGAGCTGAAATCTGCTCTTCTGAAGTCCAGGTCTCTATTTTATCACTTGTCCTCCTCAAGCCCCTTGGCCTCTGTACTTTTACAGTTGCTGCAGCCAGTGCTGCTGTTAACATTCATATCTTCAAACATGTCTTTATTAGTAAGCCCTCAGTCCTGAAGAGCACCATTCGTAGTTGGCCAATGCACAGACTGCACTAGGAAGCTGTCCTCAATGCTCGCTGGAAATCTCCCAGATTGCTTGTGCCCCACTGCATTGCTCTCCCAGTAAATATCAGGATGGTTGAATTCCCTTTTGAGAACCACGGCCTCCCGGCCTGACGCTTCTTGGAGGTGACTGACAGCAACTTCATCCACGTCTTTCTTGATCCAGGTCTGTAGCAGACAACATGAGGTCTCTCTTGGTGGCTCCAATTTTGACCCAAAAGCACTCTACAGACAACAGCTGGTCTCTGTTTATTAACACTGTAATTTTACAGCTCTTTCCACGTCTGAAATGATACGGCAGAACTGAAAAGATTGAAAGAAGGGCTACAAGGATGATCAAAGGTATGAAATGGATTCTGTACAAGGAACAATTAAGTTGGGAAACTTCAGTCTAGAAAAGATACAGCTTAGAGAGGACATGGTAGAGGTCTACAAAATGGCATACATGGCATATTCACCAGCTCTTCTAAAACAAGCAGCAGGATATATCAAGTGAAGCAAATAGGAGCCAGACTTGAGAACATATAAAAGAAGGCAGTTCTTTATGTAACAGGCATGGTTAAGCGTATCATAACTTCACTGGATCGTGGAAGCCTGAAAACAGGTGGCTTTTCAGTATTAGGAGTCAGTATCCTTTATTCTTGCCCTGTTCTTACTCTTCCTTCAGCATATACTTATGGTCATTGATGGAGACAAGTTGTCCGACTAACAATGACTGTTCCCATTAGCAAAACATACATTTATTGCCACAAAACAGAAACCAGTAAACATAATGAATCAGGTTTTTTATATAAAAACAGATTTTCATCCATAAATCATCCAGATTGCCAATCTGGGCCATTCTTCCAATAAAACACAAAGTAGTTTTGCTATTGAGTCTTCAAATAAACAAAGAGATTCCCAGATTTGCACTATTTATTCTAAGTAAAACAGTGAATGGAACAAAAGAATTAAATATACTGGACTTGCTAAAGCCCTACGCTCCGAGCACAAAACAGGCAGGTAGGAGCTCCAACTGCCTTTTCAGAACAGACTGGTTTGTGATATGATAGTATCGAAAAGGAAAGGCAAAGTAAATAAAAAGAAGGCAGAGTATACTGAAATTTAAACTTAGTGCTTTAAGTTAATTAAATGGCAGAAAGGGGGTTCAAACTGATTTCCAGCCACGGTTTCTGAACTACGGTTTAGAGTCATATCTGTTCTCCCCTCTGCCCCCCTCCATCTTAAATCTGCCATCTTTCCCCACAGTGGGATCTTGGACTGGGTAAGACACAGGCTCTCTCCTCCCCACACCTGGCAGCAGCTAAATGCCACACATACTCCCTCTTCTGTGACTGCAGGCACCGTTTCCATGGCAGCGTCAGGAAAACCACTCTGAACTGGTCAGGGAAGGAGGCAAGGAGAACCACAGGCCCCCCGAAATCTCCCTCACACCTCCTTGGACAAGGCTCTCTGAGAAATCAGGGGCAGGAGCAAAGCTGCAGCCTGTGAGGGATCAAAGGCACAGACAGCACCACACAGCGTGGAAACCTCCCTTCACGTCTCACGAGAGCTGCTGTGGTTCAAGCACACAGCAGCTCAAGCGCCCAGTCGTGCATGTAAGTAGAAGGAGATCTGGGACAATTGGCAAGCGCTCGGCTTTCCTCCCCTCTGAGGTCCTCCGTGACCATCTTGCCTGCGATTCTGTAGCAGATGTATTTCTGGCCACTCCCTGGTTAAGGGGTAGTAGAGATGTGCACTTGCCATGAATTGAAACAGCACAAGGGGACCTCATTTTTACTTCACAAATAACCAACACCAAACCCAGGGTACTAACGTCTTAACTGGATTTTTCAGCATCTCAGGACCACATGTGTGTTGGGATTATTTTGTCAAATTTGCACAGCTGAATGCCTCAGAGACAGAAATGAGATGAAATATGACACTTCCGAATGATCTGGGCTAGCTTGAAATAACGAGAATCTGGAACTGCAGTCTATGCTTGCACAACATATCAAAGACGCAAGATTATTCTGGCCACTTCCAAGTCCCACCCTGTTTACAAACCACAATGTAACATATCAGCACCACACACAGGCCCGAACCGTGCACAGCAGGCATCCTCACAGGATCACAGGAGGATTAAGGTTGGAAGGGACCTCTGGATGTCAACCACCCCCTGCTCAAGCAGGACCACCTACAGCCAGTTGTCCAGGACTCTGTCCAGGCAGCTGTTGAATAATTTCTCCACGGAGAGAGATTCCACAACCTCTCTGGGCAACCTGTGCCAGTGCTCAGTCACCTTCACAGCGAAAAAGTGTTTCCTGATGTGCAGAATCTCCAGTGTTTCAATTTGTGCCCATTGCATCTGGTCCTGTCACTGAGCACCACTGAAAGGAGCCTGGCCCCATCCTCTTTGCAGCCTCCCTTCAGGTATTTATATATATTGATGAGATCACTCACTCAGTTTTCTCTTCTCCAGGCTGAACAGTCCCAGCTCTCTCAGTCTTTCTCTTAGGAGAGATGCTCCAGTCCCTGCATCATCTTAATGGCCCTTCACTGGGCACCTTCCAATATTTCTGTATCTGTCTTGAAATAAGAAGCCCAGAACTGGACCAAGTGCTCCAGGTGTGGCCTCACCAGTGCCAAGCAGAGGGGAAGGATCACCTCCCTCAAGCTGTTGATAACACTCCTCCTAAGGCAGCCCAGGATACTGATGGCCACCTTTGCCTCAAGGGCACATTTCTTGCCACGTTCAACTTGGTCTCCGCCAGGACCCCCAGGTCCTTTTCTGCAAAGTTGCTTGCCAGCTGGGTGGCCCCCAGCATGTCCTAGTGCACAGGATTAAGGGGCATTCCCCTGTCTGCAGCTACTATTACCAAGGTTACCGAGGCAAACAAAGGTCACCCCAGAAGCAGAAAAAATTGACTAGACAGTTGCCCAGCACACAGATAACTTTCTGCGCCATTAAAGTTACTCTCCCTCCCAGAACACCTCTGCAGTAAAAGAGAACTCCTACGAGTTTTCCCATTCCAACTTTTTCTTGGTGTGCCTGAGAGCTAGGAATGGATAGGATGTTCAGTTACGTGACAAGTTTTATAGGAGACTATTATTTTCTTTTCTGAATTGATCACGGATGGTCCATCTTGTCCTATCTTGCAAGGTTCACTCCTCCATGTTCACAGACACTCTCCAATTTCAATAATAACCTGTCCCATGCAAAACACTAACTTTCCCTACTCTACCTGAGAAGCTACACTGGATATAGCCCCAAGAAGCCTCTGTGCTGAATAAGCCTGGCTCCTTTGATTCAGGGTAGACTCAGCAGCCTGGAATACACAAGTACCAGCAACATTTGCAATGCTAAACTGTAGGAATAGGATAAAGACTACTTAATTTTCTGGGCCTGTTCTGTTGTCTGTTCCTTGTGTATTTAGATTACCCAACCACCTGACAAACAAAATGTGACATCAAAGTATTATTTAGCAAGTGCGGGAAATTTATAAAGTAATTTACTCCTAGGCTTAAAAAGGAAGAGTACATATTTAGTGTACCAAAGTCAGGATTTTAAGCCAAATTTCACCTCTATTTGGAGCTTTCTTATTACTGTGTTACTTTCCCATTCCTAAAGCTTAATTTCTGTTTGGTAAAGACTGATTTTTCATATTACATATTTTTCATATTACACATATGATTTCCAAAAGCAAAGTCACTGGAATTAGAATGAAAGAAATAATTTAATGGCATGCACTGACTGTAGTCACTTTACTTCATTTCCTCAAACAAGAGACTGCATTGACCAAGAAAGACGTTTCTTTGGCTCATGTCCATTGCAGAGCAAAGTCAGAAAGAGAGAGAGAGAGACAGAAAGAAATACAGCATTCCCTCCCTTGAATACATTCATGAAAAGTGGGAAGAGACCTTTGCCACAGTGCTTGGGATGTCTTCAACAGCATCATTGGAATATAAAGTGTCTGTAGCCACTTTCCACATCTTTTCTGGGAAAAGCAAACCCCTCCACAACAGTGTAATACCACTTCGACAGAAGGATTTTGAAAAATTAACTATGTTTAACCTAAAAAAAATACTCTACCTTAGATTCCCACTAAAATGGAGTCTACGAAATTATGTACAGTGAAACAAATCTGAACCTGAGAAGCAGCCATGTGAGAAATAACACTGAAAATAATGGTTAGCATGATGAGAACCATGTGACCTAAATTATAATTTTAAATATTTAGAAATGAGGAAGCTTTGGATAACTCAGATACCATGACGTTGTAACCACTGAAAATGCTAACTTTTTACTGATAACTGCTGTATGCAAATGATCTAATTGCAAACATCAACACACAATACCTTGTTGAAAAACAGGGGGAAACATTGCAAGCAGCTTAGGAAGAAGAAAAAAATTACACTTTGAAAATATTACTATGTGTATGGAATAATGAGGCCTCATAATAGATACTGGATCTTATTTACTAAAATTTTGCTATTTGATTCAGTTGTTAATTTCATGCTGCATTAAATAAATAACAGATAAACCCCCTTTTCTTTAAATGCTCACAAGCTTCAAAATTAGTTTGATATTTTTGAAATAATCTTACAAAGCACTGAGTCTAAATTTGCAAACTGTGATCATTTAAATTTTTTTAAAAGTTCTCTAGTAGTAAGAATGAAGAAAGAAGAGCCTGCAGCAGATAATAGACATGGGATGCTCCTGCCATATCTGCATACTGACAACAGGACCTTCCGATTACAGGACAGCAGGATTCACCACCACTTTCACTTACACACAAACAGACCTGAAGAACAGTGACTCATAATTTAACAATCTGACTAAATACCTGTAATAGTTACTGATCTATTTGAATATTCTACTGATCAAGTTTAGACAAAGTTCCATTTCAGTAATTTCAGAATTGACTATATTCCTGGTACACACAGTAGAAAACCAAAACCAAAAGTAAAAATCATTCAGTTAGATAAACCTAGAGGCTTTTTTTTTTTAAGGTTGAAGTTTGAAAAGAGTGTAATATATCTTCTTTGTACCTGTGAAGGTCTGAAGTATCCAGTATCACTGCAAGAATAGCCTGCTAAATGCCAAAATCACAAAGCAATTCATCTCACTGTAGACAAACCTAACAAATATGTTTGGAAAGAAAGATGTTTTAAAAAAAAAAAAAAGGTCAAAAAATCTGCAGCTAAGACACTGCAAAATATGGCTGCTGCAACAGGTGGACTGTTTTGTAAGATTAGCAGCCTACCATAAAATCCTTCTCTGTGACAGAGCAAACCACAACGTGACAGTAGATAAACTCCATTAGAGTGAATTTAAGCACATGTATCCATGTAGACAGAATAACCCAAACATCTGCCCATGTTTTTTTCTATACTTTGCTGATGTTGCTATCATCTGGACACATTATCCACACGTCCCCTGAAACCATGTATTGCAATTTCCATCAACTGGTATTACACCTGCTGAAGAGGGGAGAACTGATCAACTACAGTTTTTCCTGCTGTCGAGCTCAGGCAACAAGCTGTTCATGAATTCTGCAGATGTTCTGGCAAATTGGGCCAAACTGATTTTTTTAGAAAAAGTTTTCAATAGCCATTTTCAACCTAATTTAAAAACAAAACGAACCCAAAACCTACCGTTTTTCACAGCTGTACTGCGCCTTACTGGTGTGTATTTCAGAATTTCAACTGAGATCAGCATGATGTGAATGACAAAAATCATAATGAATGTTAATTCCGTAAGATATAAAAAAAAATATTATGTCATGACAGAAGGGTGTCCTGAAGCAATAAGGACAGTGCTGGCAAACAATAATGACTGGGCTCCCATCCCCAGAAACACACACCTTGGTAATGTATGGATTTCATTTTTCCAAATTCCCTTCCAAGATATATTCATTTTTAGATGGAATACCATGTTGTGTTTTGTTTTTTAAATAAACCTATTCTGTCATTCAGAAAAAACAATCAGAAAACGCAAAGTCCCTACGCTATCTCAAATTTGCAACTGATTTCTCCCCCCAGATAACCAAATGGCTAAATATTCTTTTAAAGTGTTCTGTGGACATTGAAAATGAAAGTTTAAAGGAAGGAAAGACAGAAACTTGCACAAGTAGGTTTTGTAAGAGCCTGGAGAATGTGCCTGTCCAAATAGGAATTCCACTGATTTTACGGACAGCGTTTCTGTTTTTCAAGAGCCAGTATTAATTCAAACAGATATCCAGAGTCTATCTGGAGGTTACACCGAACCAGGCAGTTCCTTTGTCTACTCTGTCTTGCAGCCATGCCAAAGCCATCCCTATTGTATGACTTATTAACAGAAGGTAGTTAGTTATTTCCAGAAAGCAGTGCCTGGACACCTTGCCTCTACATTTATCCAAGCTCATTTCCATTTTGAGGCAGTATAACACTGATGCCAAAGAACTAAAAAAGTAAGAATAGGAAACAGTTAAGATTATTGCTGCCAGACCTTCCGAGCTGAACCAATGCAGTAGCCTCATGGTTTCTGAGCACTACAGAAAGAAATAGGGTAAGGGCACACTGACGGTAAAATAATGTCACAGGGGAGTTTAAGCCTTCAAAACACTGATTGGTAGCAGCTCACTAACTAATAGTGGGATTCAATAATATCTGAAATAATTTAAAAAATTAATAAGTCACATTTTGTTTGGAAAAAGTTCACAAATCAGAAATACACCAAAAACACTTTAACCTGCATGCATATGGAGACAAAATAAAGCCTCTCTTACTGAGGTGAACACAGGTACTATTGGTGCGTGCATTTCCGTTTAGGAGCAAATGAGTCCATTTATCTCTAGTACTGCATTTACTACAGCCATATGTGCGATTTCCAAGTACTTCAAAAACTAAAAAAAGAACTTACAATTCAGTTAGAAAATTACTTCTGCTTTTAGATGAGCTCATGCAATTCCTAATGAAAGGCACACCATATGGTTCAATACATAATATCAGATAAGAGAATGACACCCCGAAGTCAGAGCAGCCTTTGAGAACGTAGCAAGCTTCATCCACAGCAGGATAGGATGGCAGGAGTGCACACAGAGCAGAAGTTTAAGAATGAAAGTGGTGTGGCACTGCCTAAATCATTGCCACGCTTGGTTACTCCCAAAGCAACAAGCTTCGTTCCTGGTAAAGAAAACCAAAGCAACAGTACTGTCAAAGAAAATACTATGTTTCTGAAAGCTGCATAAGCCACAGAAAACAACTCTCAGGGTCAGGAGACCCAGTGGAAGCAAGGCCACCCCACAGCCTGCCAGAACAGACACCCTCCCAACTGCCTGAGACTTCCTCAATGGGCTGATCAGCCATGGAAACACTCTAAATATGAGAAAACTTAAACAACCCCAATATGATTTTGGAAGCTGCCCTAAGGATAGCTTTGTGCTTGCATGGTATATTGGACACATATCCTTTACTTGACTTGCTATCATTTGCTACGGATTCTGATAACAACTGACTATTTCCTTGTCAGTCCTGTATTTTTTGAATCAAAACATGGGGTGCATCTACCCAAACCACTTGAGAAGAAATGCAAAAATCTGTACAGCATCCTCTTCAGCATACCATCCTGGTACCCTTAATGTGATTTTACTGACCCATAATTTACATGTGCTATGCCGGACACAGCCAGTCAGCACTCCCAGGACTAGACCTAGCCTGCGAGGAAATCTCACCTGGCTGACCATTGCTGTTCTCTGCTGTTGTGAGCACTTGCAAAGGATGGGTGGCTGCTTTGTAACTTACCTGTCTACATACAGTAGCAATGGCTTACAGTCCAAAATACACAGAATTTTGCTACCAATTAGATAGTAAGCATCTTATCCAATGAAACACTACCACTTGTGTCTTAATGAATGCACCTGCAGGAAAATGGGTGACAAAGGAGCCAGAGGCAGTTACTCCCCCTGAAACATCACCAACCACATTCACAAGGCTGAGACATCTTGTGTCTTTCAGATAGCAAGGGTATAAATATAAGTTGATATACTAGTAGACTATTGCTGTCTCCAAGATATTAGTACAGGTGAGATTTTCTGCAAAGAGAGAAATTCATTTGTGTGATGCACGTGCTTGGAAGCAATGCTATTGTGTTTGTACGCAAGTCATCGCTCACACGTGAATAAACTGACAAATTTAAAAAAAATAATAAAGTCCTGACATGGTAAGCTAAAGAAGACAGCCTAAAGATACAAGTTTCAGGAAGGTGTTATCACAAGAGCTTATCTATGAAAGGAAATTCGGTAAGTTTTAAGGACTGTTAGTCCTCCAAACAGTGTATTGCCATAGTCCAAAGGCAAAAAAATGAACTTTTCCCCAGTCTGTTGACCCGTTTCATTTCAGTGAAACCTACTACTGAGATGCATACAAGGACACTAGAAAGATGCTTTGGATCTCATTCAGCATGTGGTGGACCTGTAACCCTTCCTGATTTCATCTTTGCTTGAGACTGTCTATATGTTTTTACTGCTCTGTTTAAATAAGAACATCCTTTTCCTTTGGTTGGAAGGACCAACATCTGATCTAGATGTCAAATATTTTTTCTTCTTTTAGTCACGTAATTCTGAGCAAATGATCTGAAACACAACTTACATAGATAAAGCTGGCGACATTTTGCCTCCTCCACAGGATACATCAATATGTAGTTTAGTTTACTATGTCTGAAGTTACTTAAAACAGTAATTTAACTTAGTTGCAGCAAAAGCAGAACAAACGTATGAATTCTGGAAGCTCAGGTGAGTCTCTTCCACAGCTACAAGGGTACCATAATGCAATCCAATACAGGCTTACCTCCTCTAAGTGAGCTAAGTTTCACCAATTTCAATAGATTTTGATATCTCATTTTAAAGCATCTAAGAACTTATTCTGACGTTTACTGTATATTATTGATTTGATTAGAAAAAAAGAAAGAAAATACAAGAGACAAATCACTAATAATATTTCCTCTGACTCAGCAGCCACAATCTTTCCTCTCTAATGGCACTGAATCTCATATGAGAACTGAGGACCTGTTCTCTCCCTGGCTAATCGCAGGGTCTGGGCTGACAGTAGTTTTTTGAAGGACTCAGGAATAAGTCTTTACCCATGTGACTGAGTATCGGTTACATGGGAAATTATTTAAAAAGAGCCATAGCCTATGAGTATAGGACTGTGCACAGATAATGGTCTTGAATGTCAGGGAAAGACAGACAACGAAAAATAACGGAGCCACTGTGCAGAGTGAACTGAAGAAAAGGAGCACAGCCCAAGCACAAAGATGAGAACTTCCTCCTCACAGAAAGCTGACATCGAGCCATTTCTACGCTTGACTCTCAACCTAAAAGTTGGCTATTAAATTTTTAGCACATCCAAAGCCAGCTGGGAGAGTCAGCTCTGGAGCCAAAAGAAATCTAATCTGAAATGAGGGCAAGGCAGACGCAACATACTGCAACCTTGCAGAAAAGTAAAAAAATAAAAATAAAAAAATAAAGAGAAGAAAAATGCCAAAGTGTTTGTTAGGTTTTTATTGGTTTTGCTTGTTTGTTTAAAATCTCTGCTAACAGTTCTTTTTGTTTTAATTCATCTTTGTTTATTAACAATTAATCATCTCTTGCAGAAGAAGATTTTTTTTGAGGTTTTCCAAGTTACAGGTTCCTAGCAACAGGCTAACTTTTCTATTACTTAAAAGCCAGCTTGTGTGAACTAACAGCTTCGACAGTCTAAAAGATAAAAGATAAAACCATTAGAAGGTTCACGCTAGACTGGGTCCAGTGATAAAATATTGACCCTTCTAAAGATAATCCAGAAAAAAAAAAAAACAGCAAAAAACTACAACTGTGTAATACCACTTTCTTCACTTTCATGTTATCATCTATATTTTAGTCAACAGCACCCATCTGATATTACTGATGATGGATTAATCTTAATCCTCTATGCAAGAGAATTTGTATCAGTTTTTGGCATGTCCCTTTTGCACATTCATAAATCTGGCACTTGAGAAAAGCTGAAAGAGTTGGAAACACAGAAAAGCTAACTCAGTACTGGACCACGCAGCTCAGTTAAGAAATCAAAAATAGAACTACCTGTTGCTATTGAAATAAGGCTACCAATAAATTCACTAAAAAAAGAAAAAATAATAAGGACCAAAAGTCAAGCAGCAGAGGCTAACACAACCACACTAGACTTCAGATTTACCACCAATTCCAATTGCGTGGTGGTTTCATAAAATAGAAATGAGCAACTGCACAATCAAGGCCATAATGAAGATTCTGTTACTTTTCATACAGTCTGCCAGGTCATCCTGCAAGCTGGACAAGCAGCCTACTCACCATGGCAGCCAACATCATCTGCGAGCCACTGCTCATGCAAGTCTAACAAGGAATGGGTATATGTTTCAGCTGGAATAGTCCTCTGCATATGCCAAAACAAGAGCTTGTAGGTACTAGAAAGCAAAGGCATCTGCCCTCAGTTTCCAAATAAATTATTTGCTGCCACTCCAGATGTAGATCCTTACACAACATGTGTACAACCGTAAGGGAGTGGTAATAATCAGTATTCATTTCTTTATTGTGCAATCAAAATATCGTAATACACAGTGCACTCACATTCAGTGATACTACCATTTAGAAGAATGCAAGTTTTCCTTTAAACAAAAATTATCACTATTCATCACTACCAGGAAAACTGAGGCCACAACTAGAAAAAAAAAAAAGAACACGATGACATCTTCTGAGAGCCTGTTGATCACCAAATGATTTAACGTCTTAACTCAGAAGTTCAAATAGATAGTATTTCTCCATCTATAGTTTTAGCAGAAACTGTCAATGAACACTTATTGTGGTCTCAATAGACTTTTACAGCTTTTCCTAGCACAGAAGGGAGAGGTATCCCAACTCTTAGCTTCTCTGACAACTTCTAAAGCTGCGAGAGTTATTTGGCTTCAACTTGTTTCAATCCACTGAGAAAAAAATTTTTACAACTGGTCTAAATACAAGTTAAACACAATTGTGACAATTCCCACATACTATACTAAATGTATCGGCGTTTTTCTTATCGACTCCCAGGTTCCAATTTGCTCCACCACACTGCCACAAAATCAAGGACCTTTGCTGAGTAACTCGGCCATACACGCTGTAATTAGAAAGGTTAGACACAGGGTGTGTAAGGAGAGCTTTACTTCGACTGACACGTAGTTGTGTTTCCAACTACTTTTTCTTCCAGATCGATCCTTAAAAACTGCAGTTTTGTAGCACTCAAGATTGCCAGAGAGAATCACAATTCTGCAGCCACAGAGTGCATGTGTTCATGGCTGGGAAGACAAAGTTCCTGCTTCAATTTTCAGGTTAGTTTTTTCGAAAGCCAATAATGAAATGATCATTCTGAGAATGTCATACAAAGGTCTTGACCTCTAGCAGAAACTATTTATAACAGCGTAAACACCCATGCTAAGAGTTTTCTTTAGATCTCCAAAAGAAGTATTTTAAATTTCTCATTAAAATTATTCAAATTATTTCCTACAACACTAATCTCTACTAAAAATAAATAAATAAAAATCAAGAAACCCCTCCAAAAACCAAGAATTGCCTTCATATACCAGATTTCAATGTAGGGATACCCACTTCCATCAAATGTATTATGTACTCTTCCATCTGAACGGCCTATCCAATGTCAGCGTTTTAAATCTAATGCATGCTGTTAGACAAGGCTTACCATTTTCTGCTACCTCTGCCTCTCCCTATAGGTTAAAGCAAGTCCGTAATGTATTTACAGTACAGGTATGTGTACAGTTTGTATACACATGTATTTGTGTATGTACACACATACAAATGTAGCAAGGCTTAGTATCACAGACCCACTGTATGGAAGGCTGCTTAAAACACAGAGAGTTTCTACTTTAAGCAAGTATTGTGCTTTAGAAAAGTGTCTTAAAATCTTCTACTTTAGGAGGTCATTAGAACGAATTTTTACAAATGATAGAAAGCTGTTTTATCATATCTTTCTGTCAGTCACTTTAGGATTCAGCAACTAGAAGACTGAACACGGGGATTTTTTTTCAGAAAAAGAAGAAATAATAAATTATACCTTCTGCTTACAATTATTTTAATGAAAGAATGCCTAACCTACTAAACAGCATTAGTTTGTACATAAACAATTTTTACCTGTATAATAAAATCACTGAAGTAATTCCAACTTTGCCTTGAACTTCCAAAAAATCAAGATGTAAATGTATGGTTGGATTAGTTCAGTTACTCAGAAATCAGTGGAGTAATACTAAAGATAGATTTGGCCCTTTATCTACCTGCACAGCACAAATGAATAATGCAAATGTGTATGCAAAGGACCATGAAGTATCTCAGTTTAGCAACACATTTAAAATGTATCACTAACTTTCAGCTTCTTGAAATATTTATCAACCTCAGGAGGTTCCACCATGAGCACACTATATTAGGGACTTCACTGAATTTGTATTTCTACATTTGACTCAGCGGGCTTTAGAAAAGGAGGCTGAAATTAACTGCTAAAACTTTAGGTACTGCTCTGTCACCGTGGGCTTTACAAGTCCCTTCATAACTGTTTCTAAATTACTGTAATGATCTTCCCACAGCCAAGACTAACTGGGGTCTTTACACAGCGCATCTTAGAGGGGAGAGGAGGGAGATAACAGTTTTCTGGATGCTTGACTTCAGAAACCACCAAAAAAAAAATGGCATGCAATTAAAAAGCTACTGAAAGAATCCACAGTACTAAGCATGCTTTGAGACACCACAGTCAACTCAGAAGTGCCACATAATGGATTAAACAGTCTTATTCAATTCAATCTAATGGCATGAATTAGTTAACAGAACTCGCTGGATCCACCAGGAACAAGCTAGGATCAGCCCGACAAAGCATTTAAACCACTGAATGCCAGTCAAACATCGAATTAGTTTTACTAAACTTTTTTTGAGATAAAATTAGTTCCTGATCTTGAAGCAATTAAGATAGTTCTATTGGCCTATTAAGGATCATAACACACTAAGATTTTTCATGCTAAATACTCTGGAATGCTCTTAAAAAAAGAAAGAAAACAAAACAAGAAAACCAGCCCTTAGTTTAAGATTGAGAAGTTAAACTAGTTTGATAGGGAAAAATCTCTTTTTGTTTCCAAATTTAATTAATAAAAGCTAACAGTTACAGTTATAGTAACAGAAAAGTCCTTCAAAGCCGTATGTTTATTTTGAAGGGTACATGTTTATGTATTTAATCTGACAAACGCAATCCCATAGTAAACAGTATTACTCCAAAACAACATATTCCTGCAGTGTCTTGAATCAGGAATAAGATGTAAAACCAATCTGCTCTATACACTTTTTTTTTTTTTGTAGGAAGCACTAGACACAGGGGGTTGCTTTCACATTTGAGAGATTTCACTTTAATTCAATCGAAAGATCAAACTAGTAAATAGAGTGTTAACAAGTACACAAATCTGTCAGAAAAGGCCATTGGGATTTTTTCACAACTGACTTCCACATGAAATCCATTTATTTAATCCCTTGAACAGTCAGTCACATTTCCCTGGGACTTGAGCAGCACCAGATGAAACTAGGAGGTCATAATCAAACATTATTTTCGCTAATCTTCTACAGTGAATTTCAAGTTAGCTGGCCCATCTACACCAAAGTCTACCTGAAAAGCTTGCTAAAGACTTAAAGGCTAGACATAATTATAAGAGATGTATATCGCTTTTTCACCTATTTAAGAATACAATCTGAAAAAAAAAATATCAATCACTATGGTTGAGTACATAGTAGTTATTGAGATGATTTTCTAGGGTAAAAGTACAAAGCAACAGGTCTATAAGCTCAAAGCACGCATCTACAAACCTACATTTTTGTGCAAGAAAGATTACTCTATTATTTTATTTCAGGGGAACTACTGTTTTTCTTAAACCTTTGCTTTAGACAAGTTGAAACAAGAACGAACCACAGCCAAATGAAGCGCTGCTCTTCCCAACGTTGTGGGAAAACAAGACACTGCCTCTGAAGAGCAACGTTTACTCTGTTGGCTTTAACGGATTCAAAGACACCCATTTATCTATCTTTTTTCTTTTTTTTTTTTCAGTCAGGAACTATGTTAAAAAAAACAAAACAAAACAAAACAAAACAAATCCAACCAACCAAAACCTACCAGACACAAGTTAGATAGATTTTAAAGTCCACGTGAAACGCTACTGCAGTACACATACCCTCGTATAACGAGATTTAAAGCACTGAGGTAAAAATAATATTTTTAAGCCATTCAGAAGTGACGTTTAAAACAAGTTACGTACTTTTCCACCAAATATCCCATTTCACCGCAAAGAAACACACAAATTGTAAAGCCGCTCCAAACAAGCGATCCGTCTTTAACTCTTTACCTTTGTCGCCCGCTTGCAAATTAATCTCCTTAATCACTTCGGCATTCGCTCCGGGAAGCCTCCTCAAAGCTGAGTAGTGGAGCGTCCCCCCTCCTCTCCGCAGCACCACCTCAAGCAGGTCCAGTCATTTTTATTTTTATTTATTTTTTTAATTTTTTTTTCCTCCTTTTACCACTTATAAAGAGAAACTTGAGGAGAAATCCAGCCGGGGGAGGCTGCCGGCCATCCGATCGATGGGAAACGCGAAGGCGGCAACACAAAAAACACACGGCCCCCCCCGGCCCTCCGGCCCCTCGGTGTTTCCCAGCCGCTCCGAGTCCCGCCGGCCGCGGGGCAGCTGCTGCTGCCGCCGGCCCAGCGGGGCAGCGCGGGCGGGGCGCGCGCCGCCGGGCACAAAGGTCTCCATGGCAACGGCGGGTCGAGCCTCCCCCTCGCCCCCACCGCCCCCATTCATGCCCGGGAACCCGCCGCCCGGGAACCCGCCTTCAGGCAGCGGTTGGGATACGGCGTGATGGGAGGGAGCGGATGCTGCCCGCCCCGGCCCCGCCAGACATTCTCAGCTTTTTCTTCTGCTTTTTTTCCACCCCCCACAATGCCGATCAATCTTCATACAAACGCATACTTATTTAGGTTTTCTAATTGAGAGTAGAAGTCATAGAATCATAGAATGGTTAGAGTTGGAAAGGACCTTAAAGATCGTCGAGTTCCAACCTCCTGCCGTGGGCAGGGACACCTCCCACTAGACCAAAGCCCCATCCAGCCTGGCCCTGAACACCTCCAGGGATGGGGCATCCACAGCTTCTCTGGGCAACCTGTTCCAGTGTCTCGCCACCCTCATAGTGAACAATTTCTTGCTAATATCTAGTCTAAATCTACCCTCTTCCAGTTTGAGGCCATTAACCCTCCTGTATCCTACAGTAGTAGTAGTGTCCTGTAGTGACAGCATCCTATCACTAGGATTTCACTTTGTAAAAAGCCCCTCCTCATCTCTCCTGTCCACCCTATTGAGGTACAGGAAGGCTGCAGTAAGGTCTCCCTGGCCGCCTTCTCTTCTCCAGGCTGAACAACGCCAACTCTCCCAGCCTGTACTCATAGGAGAGGTGGCTCCAGCCCTCTGGTCATCTTCATGGCCCTCCTCTGGACCCGCTCCAACAGGTCTATGTCCTTCTTATGTTGGGGGCTCCAGAGCTGGGAACAGTGCCCCAGGTGGTGTCTCACCAAAGCAGGGGGGCACATATGCTACTACAGAATCTCAGCAGAGTGTAACTTCACACTTAATTAATCAAACCCCACATTCTTTAGCTTATCAGTCTCTTCTAATATAAAACATTGTATTTAGGAGAATACTTTTTTTTAATTCTCCTTTTTAAACTTCTGCTGTACAGACTATATGACCTGAAACTATGAAACTTTTGTTTTAAATACACAGGCATTTAGAAAATAAAACTTACTTACACTCACATTTTTAGGAGCGTGTGTAGCAATAAATGGCAAGGTGAAAAGCTAAAAGCGAAATGCAAGATGGCTCCAAGGCTCCAGTGCACAATACAAGGAACAACCTGATGTCGATCCCCGTGATGGGATCACTCCCACTGAAGGCAGCAAGACTCTTTGTCCATCCTGAGGTCTGAGGGGTCTGGGGCCAAGGATCAAGACGGCAAAGGAGGCTCAAGCAACATTTATGACAAATTCTTACCACCCCATGCAAGACCCCTGCAGGTCTCATTAGGCTTGTAAAAGATTACCGTCGTTCTTCGGTGCGGTTGCAAATGGTTAAGCAATTCAATTATTCTGCTGAAGTCAAAAAGACTGAACTTGCTTCTGAGGATTTCCTGCTAAAGCGCCTCATTCATTCTGCCCATTTCAGTTGGTCAACCAACACCTGTGCGGTCACAACTATTTGATTATTTTTTATACAAAGATCCCATCAGGAAAAATAGCCTTCCCTTTCCTTTACACAAATATGAGCTTCATATTCAAATGCTTCATGTGAATAAACCCCATCAGCCTAAACTCCAAAATAAGCCCTTCCCAGTGTTTGTAATTAATCTAAATATGATTATTATACCCATTTTGTTTTTTAAAAATGTCTTCGCACACAGTCTTCATTATTTGCTGCCAATATTTAGGTAAAAGGCTGAAGGATGGAACTAGAGGCTTGAGGTTTAGCCTTTTCTTTAAATTCCGTATTCAACCCAGAACTTAAAGAAACGGCTCCTTTCTACTTACAAAGAGCCGCTCCCCTTTTCTGAACCACAATGACCACGCACGTAACATCTGCTTTCATTAGTATTTATCGTTACTGATTGAGAGTCACAAAATTTCGGTGCACATTTCAGTACCCTTCTCTTGAAATGTCACAGTGAAGCTAAGGTCAGTTTTGCCTGATTTTATAGGACAGAGTATACACATTGAGGAAGGAAGAGAGACATTTCAGGGCCTGAAGTGGAAAAAAAACCCACTGACTCAGCTTCTACCAACCTTTCTGGGGCTCACCCGCACTCCCCGGGGCCAACGTAAGTACAGGGGCTGCCCTCAACTTCCCCCAAAAGGGGGACACAGGGAAGAAACAGTAGCTAAGCAGGTTCAGAGGTTTAGCATCAGAAACTACTTTTAAATCCCTGCTGAGGCCAATGCAATAATAATAAAAAAGAGGATGTAATTGGCTACTTCTCCCAGAAACTTTGGCAAAGGGAAAACTATATTTCTAAAATTTCAACGAAGAAAAATTTTGCTGGGGGCAAAGGATGGAAAATTACATAGTAAAGGCCTTTTTTTAAGCTCCTGAATGGCAAACCTACTAGCTTCCTTTAACTCTGCCAAGCTGTAAGTGTCATTTAAGGAGAGCAATGTGACAATTTATTGTTGTTCTCCACTGCTGCTGAGAATGTAGAAAGAAGACTGTTTATGATGAATTAAAGGTCACAAATAAATGGCAATTTAATAAAAGAAAATCTACTCCACATGAAATAATATCTCCAAGGGGTAATTAATGACACAGCAGTCTGAGCATGTTCTCTTTCACTGAAATACAGTGAATGGCCATCCTGTTTCATTTCAATGTGCAAATACGCATCACTGTCTCAGGAAAGCTCTGTTGAAAACATAAGAAAACAGGTATTGTATAGACATGGCATCTATTGCAGCAGTGTACAACACACACACAGTTTTGCAGTTTACTTAATAGAGAAACTTAACCTAGCAATAAAATTCAAAGGGATTTCACTCTCATTGCCAAGATCAATGATTGGTATTAAAATGGATTGCCACATATTCATGCAAGAGTTGTTCAATAATTTGACATTTATACAGATTTCTATCTTTATATAAAGGGATCCTAGCTCATAAAACTGATTGATGAAAGTGGAAGAAAACTATTTTCATTCCAAACACATATACCCTTCCTGTTGTTAGAATAAGTGCTTTCCCTGAATCACAAAAATCCCCTTACACTTCGAATTGAACACATACTTAAGTGCTCTATTGATGTTTGACTTATTGTATATTGAAGCTGTGAAAACTTCGAGAGTTTGGACAGGGAAAAGTAGAAGGAAATCCTATAATGTATTTTAGGCTTTCCAGTAATACTTACTCAAGGAAAAAAGCCTTTAAGTTGGTATACTGAAAAAGGAGTTTAGATGCAGGATTTTTCTATTGCTTGTGCAGCACACAAATGGTTACTTCTGAACCACAATTCAGTATTTTTATGCTAACATCCACAACCTCAGATTAATCTACACAAATGCACATTCCCATCCCTTTTACCAGTTTTTCAAGCATCATTTAAAACACCTCCCAATATCAAGAGTGTAGCAAGTAGGTGGATTCTTTATAATTTGAATGAAAACCACCAATACTCAAACCTATATTTTTCAGAAGAGATAAGTCTGTAAGCATTTCAAGGCAGCCGTACTAAGGGCAGGCTTAAGGGTTAGCTTGTGCTCTCCTTAACATGTCCAATGAGCCAACAGAATGCATGCACAGGATAAATTTCTGTGCAAAGCAGAAATAAGATCATTTCATTTAAAATCACACAAATATTTAGTGGATTATTGGGTAGTTGTTTCTATACTGGGTTGTGCTGGGTTTTTTTTCTACTAAACCCCTGCTAGGGTATATTTAGCTATTCCTCTGCTTGACAATCTACACATATGCAGACAGAGATTACTGAAGAATCTTTCCCTTCTCTCTTACTAACATTTTCTGGTCTGTGACATTAAAGTTACCATGAAATAGCACTACAAGTACAAGTACTCAGATGCTTTTCAGAAGCTCAGTTCTATGTCACAATCTCTTACTGTGTTTTACTCACATTTCTCTCTTGATTTGGTAACCCCGTGGGGAAGACCACTCAGAACAAGTAAGGGTTTTGTGTGATACTGTACATGGTGCCTCTGCAGATCCCTACAATTTCTCTTCCATAACATAGTCTGCTGAGGCAAATAGTATAAACAGGGAACTTTGTTCTTGCATAATTAATGAAGAAAGCCTTTCTTGGTGTCTGAATGGACAGTGGTATATAGCATTTACTTCCACCAACTTTTACTCTTTATGTTATGCAACACTGATGAATAGCAGAATTCTTTAAAAAAAATATGACAGGCCACAGAGTCTTTAAGACTTACTCTGTTTCCCTGTCTGAGGGAATAACCAATTCAATAATGTCAAGAAAGAAAAGAACGTGCCTAAGCACTTCCAGATTTGCTAACCAACTTAGTTAAAAGAGCTACCAAGACATTTCCTACCATTTTGTATCAGCTTCATAAGTATTCCTGAAAGTTTTTCAACACCCAGCAAGAATTTTGCAGAATATTGCCTACTTGTAAGTCAGACAGTAGAAAACAAACCAATGTGAGAAAGGTTGGGTACTTCCATGGCTTCCTGGAAACTAGAAGTAAAACTCACTCTGATTCCAGTAGGAACAGATTTAGGTCAACTAGAATTACCATGGAGAGCCAACCCTTTGGAAATACTGTACTCAAATCCCAACTAATTGGGTTAGTGGTGGTTTCTCCGAGTTACAAAAAAAAAGTTAAAATGTGCAATTTAAAAAGTTCATTGGAAGTTTCTTACCAGATTTCTAGTAGCTACACAGTTTAACTAACTGTATGTCATGTTTTGTGTTTTAAAAGTAAGGTTTTCCATCACAACAACCGAATCTGAAAGTGTGATCTTCTAGGGCAGTATGATAAAGTCAAACATCAAAAATACAGGTGAATTCTGAAAAAAGAAAAATGATTGTGCCTTTTGAAAAAATTTACATTTATCCACCTAGCAGCTTTTCTCCTTTCAGCTGTTTTCCTACTGTGGAGCCTGTGCTTGTGATACCTGAGAATTCTTTTCTATTTCTTTTTTGTGCTGATTGTTTTAAAAGCAGTATGTAACACATTATGATTTTGCTATGAGATAGGTATACTAACATGTCCATTCGCAACATGGAAACACTTTCCCTACTACCTGCAGCCGGCTTCATTTTCAGAAACGGTAATCTGGGGGCAATATGTTCTATCATTCCTAGACTGACAAGCAGTGCCTTTTACAGGGTTCATAAATACCTCTCATACTGATGGAAATGACCAGCAAACCCTTAAAGGATTTTTAGATCGTACAGAGTACTTACTTCTGGTGCTGCCCACATTTTGAAGTATTAATATAAAGTAAATGAGATTTTATTTTGTTCCCCAGACCTTGGGGACTTGTATCTCCTATTTTCCTTTCATGTCTGAAGTTACAATTACTCTTTTGTAACTCCCTCTTTCCCTTGTCCCTGTCCAAAGGGACCATTCACACACCCACTTTCTCATCCTTCTATAAATGCTACAAAAATAGAAAAAAGTCCTTCTTGGATAAAGTCTGTTAACGTCAGTGGAAACTGTACCTAAACAGGCACCCTTAAGATAATCCCAGTCTGACGGAGAGAACATGGATGTCTGCAACACCACCTAGTCTGTGCAGAGCATTGTTACAGAAAGCTGGTCTGAGCACTATATTAAAGAAAGAGAGGTGGGGTGGGAACAAAAAAAAAGATATTCCAAACACTGTAATCTGCATATTTTCTTCTGTTGTTGATTTAGTCACCATCTGAGCCACGAGGCCTGATAGTTAAACTTAATCTCAAGAAACCCACACCACCTGTCTCATATAGACAAAGCTCAATGGTCAATGCTATTCTATACTATTTAGCACTCTATACTACCTAAAAGCTTTAATGCAAGCATGAAAAGGGGGCAGAGAAGCCATGACGCTAGGGAATTTTTTCCCCTCGTTTGACATCTTGGTTTTTGACCTATGCAGTGAAAATAGGAGAAATTGGAGAAATTCCCCCCCAAAGGAATATTCTATTTCTACAGTCTATGTGCATTTATGGCTTTATTGCTTTAAGCACAAATGAGACTAATTTGCAGTCTGTAATTTGTAAACAATCTTGAACTGCTATAGTTAAACAAGAAGAAAATCGTTGCAGTGATAGGCATGACTGCTGGTTAAGTCTTCCAGAATAAATCAGTTGCCTGTTCACTGCATCAGAAAAATCCACTAGATGCCCAGCAATGCTGAATACAATGCATTAAGATAAGAAGATACCAACTGACTCCCCTTTCACATCAAAAAGTTGGTAGTAAAGATTTCCTGATCAACCACAATTTGATCATCCATGCTGATTCACGGATCAAAGTCTCTCTTCACATCTTTCTGACACATAATGTTAGCTCAAAATATTAGAGGAATAGAAAAATAAACATCACATCATAGGCAGTGAAAGACCCTTTTTCCCTAACTAGCAATGTTACACTGAAGAACTGACAAAGAAGGAGTGCATGGTACCCACATGAGCAACAATCTTCTGCATTAGCCGAAGAAGCCCCTGTTGTTAGATCTGCTGTTCTAGGAGACAACTATTTTGCACAACTGTAAGGAATGAAAGGAAGGCAGGTGCTTCTCTCACAAGTGCATTCATAATACATCTCACCTCAACAGCTTTCCTGTCAAAATGGCAATATAGAACCATGGAAAACCAAATTAATGAGAGAATATGCCCGGTTGTATAAAATCTTAGAGGACTGGGTAATGTGTGCCATTTTCCCTTCAAATATCGGGTTTTTTTAGTTAAAAAGTATTCTTCCAATAAAGGAAACCTCAAAGTTGCTTTATTAAATAGGAAAGTAAGTCCAAGGGAAAAAATGGTATATCAGGAAAAGATTAAATCAATATTGGAACTAACAAATGGAATGTGAAAACGTGTTATTAGAGCTGTGTCCTCCGTTGCTGGTGTGGTGATCAGTGACAGAAATAATTCATCACCACAACCCAAAACAACGTCTGTAACCCAATTTCACTTGCTACATCTTGTATGATGTATACAAACGTCAGGTGAAGTTCAACATCTGTGATGCTGAAGCTTTGTAATAGTCAAACATTATGATGGGTTTTCTATCAAACTAAAAAGAGTTCAAGAACCAAAGGGGTACTTTGAATCTGCAGAACAAGCACATGGCAGCGTTTTGTGTCTTACACAGTCTTACATAGTGTCACTTCTTCAGCCTCCGAGTCACTTTGAACAAGCAGAACGCTTTTTAAGTCTGACTTTGTGTCACAAAGCAAAGAAGAAATATATCCTTTTATCTGGGAATTCATCTCTGACCAGGAATAAAGACTTGCTGCTCACAACAGGTTATTTTTCTTCTCTTTCTGAATATAAAAGTACTCTACTGGTCTGGTAACACAAGGCTGCGATCTGCTCCCAAAAAGATCTTGAAAACAAAATTATGCCTTCCGCCAAAGAGTATGGTGCGATACAGAAGATGAGAGCCAATCTGATATTTTGTATAGAGGAGAAAGATTTGGGTTTTCAGGCAAACCAGTATATAAACAGGTCAGGAGCTAGTAATCAAAATAAAAACGTAATAGAAATCCATAGGGGGAGTGGAGAATATTGACAAATGCGCTTTTCATTAGAAAGGACTTTTTGCGTCAATTTTTGAATTAAGAAAATCAATCAGAAGTGAAGATACACTGAGAGCAGCACCAGGAAGCAGCAGAAGTTAAGTTCAAAAGAGAGAAGCTGTGCAATCAATTTGACCTTTTGTCAGACACTTTACCAACTCTGCAGAAATGGGATATTAAGCAAATAGCCATAAAATAGGTTGAATTATTTAGCAAGTGTGGGACTTCTAAATCATCCTAGGCTATGACCTACCTCTGTCAGCGAATTCGGCTGCACTGGAAAATAGAGTCTCCCAGGATGCAGCCCTGGTTTGATGGGAGGGCAAGAATAAGGAGGAGCTCTTTGGAAAATCCAAAGTCTGTGTTCAATTTAATTAGCATGCAAATGTAACTAAAATTTTAGGGAGAAAATAAAAGTGTTTTTAAAGTCAAAGATACAACGGGAAAAAATATGGGGAGGGTGTAAGGGAGTAAAAGAGCTGTTTCAGGCTTCTCTTTCAATAGTTTCAAAACTCCACTTTTTGAAAATGGCTGTATGCTGCTGAATTATTTTTTTCCATGTATATTTAAAATGGACATTATGAAATCACTGGGCACAGACATAATGTTAACAACTTCTCTTTTTTCATGCAAAATTTCTTTGACAGCTTGGCATATAGTTAATCACTTTGTAAAACTGAATGCACCCCAACACAGCGGACCTAATTTTTCAATCTGTCAGCCAGAATTTGTCATTAACAAACTTTACAAAACAGATTAAATACTTCACTTTTTTCTCAGATTTGTGACTTGGCAATGGGATGAAGAAAATGTGTATTTCCAGAAAGATTAATGAGTAATTATTAGTTGAGATTAACCTGCTATATAGATTTAATGGGTTTCTGTATTGGCTGTGGAAGTTCTAAGAATAAATTGATGAATAATTGCCACAAATGAAAACAAGTTAACCTGATGGGAAGGAGTTGTGGAGGCTGAGGGAGAAAAGGAGAACAGATAAAAAGCAGGGAACGAATCTGATGTTCAAAAGGTATTTGAGCCATTGATGCCAACAGAAAAGAGAGAAGGACTTGTTAATGACTGCACCCACCATTCCTTTGGGGTGACAGGCACATTAACCTTCACTTGCTACAGCAATCATACCAGGCACAAAATAAATGTATTTCAGAGAATTCTTTGGACAGTCATGACTGCTTGGCTACTGCGATTTTAGTTTAGGCTCTTACTCAGATAAAGATAGAGGTGGTTTGGTTTTTTTCTCCAAAAAGCACACAGTGCACTTGTTTCGTAAGTGTTGTTAAGAATACAATGATTTCATAGAAGAGGAAGATATGGAAGTATGCTCATAGACTATCACATGCTCACATCGCAAATATTCAGGGCCTCAAATTCTATCAGTAGAATATTTTTAAAAAAAAAACACTTGCTGCAATAACCAAGAAACTGTTAAGCACGCCTGAGAGAAAGCAACTTGTCCAGTGATTAACAGACCTTTTAAGTGACTTAAACTTCTGCTAACATTCTCCAGCCAATCATTCATTCATTCTAATATCTTACTGACCAACGCTACATTTAGATTACATCCTTTCCACACTGTCTTCACTCTGCAGCTCCATCTTTTTCCTCCTCTCTCCCTTTACCTTTTCCTTCCCTATTACTTTTCTCACCTCCTTCTCTTTAGGCTAAGCCCAGTTCCCTTAAGAAACAACACAAAAATCTCAGCAACCCTCTGCAAGCACACTATTCTCTCTGCTAGCATGTTGTCCCTCTGTCCCTCAAACAAACTCAACAATACTTTGGAGGGCAAAAACACTTACTGCCCTTTCTGTACACACTATTGGAGACTATGTTGCTGTTGCTCCTAGTGTCCTAAGCTTGAACGGCAGTAGTTGTTTTTTTTTTAACCCAACTCATTTCTAATTGCCTCTTTACACTTCAAAATATGGCACAGGGCAATCAGCACCCTAGAAGCCTCCATCCCCCCAAAACACCCAACCAGCTCAATCCAGCCTGAAAGCCAGACCTACCATTTCCC
The DNA here is from genome assembly GCA_002844005.1 of Limosa lapponica baueri. NCBI lineage: Eukaryota > Metazoa > Chordata > Aves > Charadriiformes > Scolopacidae > Limosa > Limosa lapponica. The sequence goes on along the minus strand of KZ505649.1, from coordinate 2,350,194 downwards.
CTGCAACACCACCAGGCTGCGGTGCCAGATCTTCTCTGCCCAGCGGGGACCCCCACCTGCACCCCTACCCATGAACCCAGGGGCTCCATTTCAGCTCTGCTTGGGGCACCAAGCGCTGGCCCCAGCAATGACTGGGGAGCAGCAGGCCTGGGGCTGCACTGGGAGGAGGGGGAGGGTGCCCACAGCATGGTCAGAGCATTGTACTCCCCAAGCAGGGTGCAGTCTTACAGCATCACTTTTATTTTTGAAAGGTGACAATACTGCCTACAATATCCTTCACCCCATCTTTACCTGCCCAGTCAGCCATGAGTAACTTTGACCTAATGCATAATTATTTTTCTGTGCACAGAGTGCTCCACCACACTATTTTCTTCCCCCCTTCACAAATTTTAAGAGATTTTGTTTGTTGCCTTTTCCCATGCAGAGATGCAAAATTATTGCCTCCTTTCTTTTTTTGGCAACACATTTTGCAAGAGTTTTGCTCGTGCCCTGACCCATGCTGAGCCGTCTGTCAGCCTTTACACCTTGCCTGCAAGTGTTAAATTCAAAATCTGTTCCCAAGCTTTTCGAGTAGCCGCACTCGTGTGAGATGTTTATAGTTACCAGTAAACCAAGTTGATATACTGTATAGAAAACATCAGTGGAAACTACCTAATGATAACTAAGAGAACGTTCGGTCTAAGAACTTTTGATATTTGAGACCACATTATCTCTACAAACTGGAAGATGCAAAGTTACATTATGTTGACCCACGTAAGAGCTCAAACTGACCAACGTTCAAAATATCTGCTGGGAGTGAGCAAGGAAAGGTAGCAATGCATTTCCCAGGATGTCTTACTAGACTAAGAAAGCCAACCCTCCTAATGAGAACCTTTCCTGGCTGTATACATTTACGAAAAGAATGGCAAAAATCTTCCCTAACTCATGCCTCTTAAAACACCTTTAAAATACCTGACAATGACCATATCTCAGGGAAGACACTCTCCTTCCCTTGGCCTCCAGAGAAAAAGGGTTGGCTTTGGGTGCATTCACAAAGTGGTCAATACAGCCTAATGACTATAGATAAAGCTGTTTTCTATGCTTTGCTAGTGGCAGACAGAATTTCTCTCAACTAGGAAGTTACGGACACTACGGCTGAGGATATGACAGAACAGGGGCTTGCTGCATGACAAAAAGGAAAAATTATCTTGAGACATATTGTGCATGCATTTGGGGAAATGACTTTTTAAATTTCCTTCATGATGCAGAACGAGATGCCTACTGCACATTTCTAAACTAAAAAAAAGCCTGAACTGACACATGCTGGTTTTCTTCCACTTATGGATTGGGTTGCATTCCCTGTGACCTAGTGAGAGTGATTCTGCTTCCACTCACATGCAGGCATATCCCATATATGTCAGCTGGAGCTGTTCTGGAGAACAAAAGAACTGATTCCAATAGACCTACATGGCTTAGACAGCATGCAACTTGGCCTTTACTTATTTTAACAATAAAAATCAATGTAAATAAACTTTAAACTCAGAATAAATGATCATGGAAAGAAGTTAAACTTGGACATTTTGAAAGGTCTGAAACAGGTGGATGTTTATGCAACAGTGGTATGGATGCGCAGCTGCCATATGTATCCCAGGAGTAAATATATGAGTAGAAATTGTTGCAGCCATTTAAATTACCTTTTCCATACTTGAAAATAAATCTTTATGCAAAGGATACATAGAGATTAATCCAGTTTAGAATTTACAGAATATAATACTACTTATAGCCACAGGTAGTAGAGCTTTCTAGCCAGGAATATGTGCTAACCACCTCAAAATACCATGCTCTTAGAGACTGCATTAATACAGCAAGACATACCAAAAGAATTATCAAAAAGTCGTGGGTTTTTAATGGAAAGATTTTTCTCATACTGAGTAAAACAAGCAGACTTCCCAAGCATCTAGAATTTCAAGCAGATGTAAATAAGTGATAATCATAATTGATAATCACATCCACGTTTCTGCTCCTTCATGTTACTGAAGACAATGAGAAAATGAGAAATGGTTCAGTTAAAAGAAAAGTCTTTTGCCAGCTGTTTAGCAGTAAGTAGTGGAATAAAGTCAGTCTGAAGATTAATTCAAATTACTTCATAAGACTAAAACAAATTACTTAGCCTGTGGGAATGTAACTGAAAGCAGTAAGGAGAGCACAGAGCCCAGCGAGGCTATTTCCACAGCTCCCACAGCCTGTGGGATATTCGCTGTTAGCGCTACTGTAGGAAATCACGAGCAAGCGCTCGCCGAGGTGTGCTTGTTGCCTTGCTCACGTGTAGTCTTTCACTGAACAGGATGACAACTTGGAAACACCGTCCTAGATGTCAGCTATATCCCTTAAACCATTCACCAATTCACAAGCAACATCCTTTTTGGGGGTCTATGGTGGGCTTTGAAACATTTTGGGAACGTGACACCACAGACTGTGGAACACCGCAGAGAAGAATGTGAACGTCATTCACAAAGGGCAAGGCTTATTCTGGGGGTTTTGGCTCTTTATGACAGCTGGAATGTTAATGAATCAAAGAGGTGGGTAAAGCGGGAGGCAGCATTTAGTACTGAACAAGAGGCCAGCTGCAGAAAGCGCTTGCTTGCTTTGTTTTTCCTGACTCTCTGCCACCCAACATTTTGAAGCTATTTTTCTTATTCCGCCTTTTCCAGTTTCTTTCCTCTGTCTCTCACAGCTTTTGCTGTTTCTATTAGAGTGCCTCTCTAATTAGTTTCCTGTATGCTAAAGTAAGGGCAACTATGCTTTACCTTCTCTTAAATCTAAAATCGTATAAAGTTCACATGGAAGACTAGAGAGCTACTGTGCAATATTTCTTCTTTTTAATTAAGATAATTACTTCACAAACCTATTAAATTCTATTGCACCTAAAAACGCCATGTAATTTTTCAATTCCAGATTTTGCATAAAACAAAGAAATCCCAAGAATACTACTGGGTGCCTAATTAAGGAAAACTTGCTGTGGCACAGAAGAGTCAAAGAATTTTTGTTTGTAGCCCATATGTTTTTCTGCTATATCACTGGAGATAGAAGCTTTGAATACCTTCATAGTTTTTTTTTTTTTTTACAAAGATGTTTCTTGATACACAAGAATTGCGTATCAGCTTGGAGCATAACTAAAAAGAATACATGAAATGTACACAAGAAATTTTAAAGTACAAGATTAAACAACACACACTTCCTTTCAATTCTACCATTATTTTATAATTTATAGAATCATGGAACGGTTCAGGTTGGAAGCGACCTTAAAGATCTTTGAGTTCCAACACCCCTTCCATGGGCAGGGACAACTAAATAACTAAATATATATACATAATATATATTATAACTGAGTACGTGAAAAATACCAACACAGTATATAGTACTTTATGGAAGACTGTTGTAATATGAGAGAAGTTATGTAGGAGATAAGGAGAATTCACCTTTTGCTCTGTTATCCAGAATAATTCTTTACTCTCCAAACACAAAATGCCCATGGTGCTAATGCCTACTGTAGGTACTAGGAGGTTAACTTATAGTTTCATTGCTTCAGTTGATATTACTAGTGCTGGTCAAATGTATCTGTACAGTTCAACAGTTAGACATCATGGCTAGGAAGAGTTACACATCCCCTTACAGTTACATTGAAACAATTATAACTTTCATTCTTTCAGTGAGAAGGAATTTGGAATTAAATCAGTAAATGTCAGTTAACAAAAATAAAGGCAACGATACAATTAAAGTAGCAGACTATGTTTTCAACTTCGTTAAACACTATCAAAATACTCATGGCACAGTACATTTATTATTTTCAAAATGGCTGAGACACAAAGAATAGTACTATGAGAGACATGGCACATGCCATGTCAGGCCATGTCTGTTCAGAGACAAAACATTTAATTTTTAAAAGAAAGTTATGTGGCTTTAGCACTGTAATAGCCTTAGGTATTGCAGGTTTTGTATCAGCAATCAACCAAAATGGCTCTGCCATGCACCGCGTTTTAAACTTATTTTATGCAGGTTATTTTATGCTTTTAAAAACTTAAAACCAACAAACCCTAAAATCTGCCATTTGATGAAGGTACAAAGCTTTCCTAGAGTACTAACCCCCGAATGGAAGTTATTTGGGACTCAGTCTCTCACAGAAAGGTGGTAAAGACTTAAAAAACCTCTTGCATATCTATCTCTTGCATAGAAAACTTTGTTGCTTGAAGTCAAGTAATGAAATACACAGTAAGAAAGGTAAGTTAATCAGTGTGACAAAAACAGTATTCAAGCCAACATCACAAGAGAAATGTACTCTGAAGGCAACATTTCCTGAAAACGTGAAGCTTTACTTTCTTCCCTCCTTTGCCTCTTATGGCCTGACCTCAACAACTGCGAGCACTCTCTCAGTCTCTCAAAAACAAACATTAAAATACAGCTTCTCCGTACTTACAGGATCAACGCTGCCAGAGGAGAAGTGCTTAGTAGAACGACAGTTGACATGCAGTGTCAAAATTTTGCCATGCACAAAATAGATTTAAATATTTGTACCTCAACTTTGTCCTCTTTCTTTTATTTTAGAGGCTCTTTCGAACCTCCAGTGTGCAAAATCTGTTTGTCTGAGAAGACGAGCTCCAGATACTAGGGCTTTGGCAAATGGCCATTCACCACGTTCCATGTTTTGCACCATGTTTTCTGTTCAAGTTATGAATGAAAGTAAAGACTGAGGTCACAGTAAAGAACTAAGGAAACTGCAAAAATCTAAGAAGTTCTGTGAATTATGTTACTTTGACTTATGAAGGTGAATAATGCTGGGATAGACTCCTTTGTGCAGTTTTTTCTTGGTTATATTTGGAGTTAAAGACGGAAAGTAACATAGCATTATTAATGATGCTGACGCTTCCAGTTGGCATTGCAAGCTTTATGACTGGGGATGCTGAGCGAATTTGGACAAAAAGACTGACAGCAAAACTGTATGATGTATGTACTAATCACAGACACCAGAGGCCATGCTGCATCAACGGGTGATGTACTTCCCAGGAAGTCTCAGGGCACTTCATTGCACAGAGTAGGAGTAAGGAAGCCATTAATAAATATTACAGTGCCAGGACCATCCCTGGCATAACTCAGCACCCCTTTGTTTTCCCCCAGAAAGATTTTGCTAGCGTACCAGGAGAATCAAGCTGCAGCTGGGGCAAAGGAAGAACATCTGGAGTAATATTATAGCCCTGCAACTTCTGCAGCTGCATGCACAGGAGATGAGAGCCTTGAGATGTTGTTGCTCACTGCCAGGAGAAGGTATGCTCTCCAGAACTGTCAAAAGACCAACAGACTAGAAAGACAAAAATTAAGCCAAAAGCCATTTAGACCAAATACCTCCTGAATCCAGTCTCCAATTTCTATATTCAGCTGAGGTCAGATGAAGGATTTAAATTATTTCCAATAAGGATTAATAAAAATACTATAACACTGTAAAAATATTCAGAAAGTCATTGACTACTGCTTCTATACAATCATAAATATTCTGGATTCTAAAGCTATGACTTTTCCCGAGCAGTTCCTGTAATATTTATTCTTAGTGCCATCTATGGGTAGTCCTTACTGTAAAATGTTAGTCCAGTAAGACAGTGAAAGTTGTTATGATCACCGACACATTTTTTTCTACTACAGATGCTGTCAGGCTGTTATCAAGCAGAATTAAAATTGCAGTTGTTTTTAAATTATGTCTAAGCATGATTTACCTAAACTCAAGACTCCAACTCATTTTCATTTCTTCTCATTTTTATAATTCACTCAAATAGCCATTGAATGTGTTAAAATTGAAATTGTAATCTGAGCAGAAAGTCAAGACACATGACCCAATCTAAAATAGCTATAAAAGTTGAAAAACAATTTCTTCAGTCAGCATACTGTAAAGATGCAGTATTTTGTGCAGGCATTGTTAGGTTGATATGAAGAAATACATATTTTGAAGTTTTACCTAGAACAGTAAAGCAAAACCTTCTAATTCTCCCTTCCAAACTCCTACACAGAAAAACATCCTCCTCCTCTGCCCTGGAAAAATGAAAAGAAAAGGGCAAAAAATGCTTTATTAATTGGCCATGAAGAAAGGAGCACAGTAAAAGAACTTTAATATATGCAACACTACTGCACTTATTTATTATGTAGTATGCCTTGCGTGTCTTGCACACATGTACCATCATGATAATTTAGCTGTTTTATGATGGGGGAGAGAAGAAATCTATCCTTGAAGTCTAAATCCAAAACCTGTATTTGCCATAATCTAAAAAAACAAAACAAAACAACAACAAAAAATAATTGATTCATGTGCATGTGGTGTGTACCAGATTTCAATTTTTTAAATGAATTCTAATGCCTTAACGGTAAAACTAACAACCAAATCCATGAAACATCCCCATATTCATTCAGGATCATGCTTGGGTTTGGTCTCTCAGCTGAACTAGAATACCTTTTACAAACAACTGGCACTTCCCAAACAATTCTTCTGAGTTGGAACCTTTAGGAATAACCTATTTTATATTATTACCTGGAAGAAACAATATAAAGTGCTTTAGTTATGGTATATAAATAGGGTCTACATGAGAAGAAAAAGCTCTTTACTTGACGGTTCACTGAGGCTCAGCTGAGGGAAGCAAAACAAATGCAGAAATAAGATATAAGCCTTTAACAATAAAGGAAATAAAATATTAGAATAACTTCCCAGCATTGTACTGGATTATGCATCGCTTCCTATTTTTAGATTGACTATCTTTCTAAAATTATTCAATAGATCAGCCACAGCTTTGGAGACAAATACTAGGATTGTTGGCTGAAATCTTACGGCCTACAAAATACATCATTGATTATTAGAATGGCCCCCTTTATCCTTAAAATCTACTAAATCAAAATCTGAACGGATGACAGTAGAGATATCATATGAAGACAGTTGTTTATAATCATAAATACAAACGGGTAGGATGACTAAGCAGACAGAAAAGCCTTTTTTACCTCACTTTACACCTTTAGAAGTTCTATCCCACCCTTAGGATGTGAGTATATTCAATTATTGCATGTGTTCTGAAAGGTACTCATGTAAACAGTAGGTTTTTCATGGAAACGTGTAATCAATTTCATTCAACCAGAAATCATTTAA
>KZ505649.1:2318553-2342560 GCA_002844005.1 Limosa lapponica baueri | reverse complement strand
GGGGTATTCCATCCCATCTGCCCCATGCTCAGTATAAAAGCTGAGGGATCAAAGGGTCAACATCCTTCCTGTGATGGCCGACGTCTGGAGAGGACTCTGTCTGTTCATCTGCCTTTGATCCCGATACGTGTGTTCCTGACTCCAGAGCTGGAATCCAGTTCCCATTCGTCACTGAGTCCAGTCTGGGACTTCCCCAGTACCTGCCGGTGACGGGACTGTCATCCTGGGAGCTTGATACGGTTTTGTATATATTGTATATATTTCATTATTTTTTCTTACTTTTTTTTTTTATTTTAGTATTAATTCTTCATTAAAGTAGTTTAGTTCATTCTAAACTTCTAAATCTCCTTATCTCTTCCTCTCCTCTTTTTCTGGGGGGGAAGGGCCATCTGTCGGTCCGGTTTTGGTGATTTCGGCTAAAACCAAATGTGGCATAGTGTATCCAGTGAATTGTTAGAGTTTACACACTGAACTGTACGACAAGCCTCTACCACATTTCCACAGCTTCATCAAGCCCTGTCAACTACCCTCCTCTGGCATCCTTCCTACCTACCTTCTATTCCCTGTTTTATATGTACCCCAGAGTCTAGACTATTTAATTAGCCAATAAACACTAGGGGGAAAGGTTTGCCTATTGCTCCTTTTGACTGTTCAACTGCATGTTATAAACTGATTACTTGTTGCCCAGTGATGCAAACTGATTACCTGATTTAAAGCCCTTAATTAAATAGCCATTCATTAAACCCACAGTTAAATAGAACATGTGATATTTTGTAATTAAAACAAATTGTTGTACACAGTATCTTTTAATTCAATAGATTTATATGACCTGTTAAAAGTATATTAAGCTTGAATACAAAAGAAGCACTGTGACTGAAGCGGAAAAGGGATATATCATATGCTTCGAATGGGAAATAACTCGATAGCAACCAACAGCAAGTTATTAATTATAATAGCTATTATCATTTGATATCACTTTTCAACTAGCTTACAATTATCTCATTCACTGGGCCCAGTTTTTAATACCTGTACATATAGTATGTATTTTCCATGAGATGATTGCTGCTCTCTAAATAGAATATTTGTCTGGGGCTGCCATCTACTATTATTAGAATAAAAAAATTCAGGTTCTCCTTGTGGGAATACAAATAAGCACAAAATCATTCCAATTCAACATTCAAGTATTTAAAGTTGTTTCCCTTCCCTGGTAAATCAGTTTCCTTCTGACTCTTTTCCCTACGTCACCATTTGCTTTTTTAGCTCCAGTGCTGCTGCTTTTTCTCTCCTCCTGACAAGAAGCACAGAGCTTTCTAGTTTCGGCCTCATCACTCGCCCACTGCAATTCTCCTTCCTGAGCTACTCTGTTCCCTTATCCTTAGCCATTTGAGGCCAGTCAGGTCACACTGCTTTTTCAGAAAGGAAGCTATTTCTTTTTCATCCTCCCAGGACAGTACATGGACCACTGGGACTAGACATAAAATCAGATATGAAAGCGAGGTGATTTTTATCCCAGCAGGGTAAAAGGTAAGATAAAAACAGCTTACGCAACACAACAGAAAAGATACCACTATGAAATATCTGGTTACCTTTGCCCAGGATATATATGAAAAACAACAGCCTTTTTTCAAGGAAAAGAAAAAAGTTATCTCTAAATCACAAGGCTTTTGCCGGTTTATTCTTCAATAGCCCCTTCACTGCCCTGTTGCACATAGGTATATTTTCACCTTCGTATGGAATAAACCAGGATCAGCAGTGCAAATTCTGCCAGTTTTCACAGATGAACCAGGAACTAAAAAGCAGAAGCAGCATGAATAATTCCTTTCCTCTTCACACTCAAAATCCTCATATTATAGAGAATAATGACCCAAGAAATTGAAGTATGTTTCAGGTGATTTTTTTATTAGAGGGCCCAGAAAAAAAGAATTTTGAACACAGTTTGCCCAGTAAGCTCTCTGTATAGAGTCTTTGTTTTTTAAATTCAAAGTAGACAAATAATTTCCTGGTTGGAAGCTTCTGAATAATGGCGCTTTCCTCTATTTTGAATTCCTCTATTTTTTTCTTCTGTCAATTAAAACTAGCTTGATAAAAATAACTTTATAAAGAATAACTTCATAAAATGCTTACAGTTTAATCCTCTAATGAGAATTAGCACAAAGCACCAATTTTATTAAAGTGCATTTAAAAAATCTTACCTACTTGCTGCTAAAAATTGAGTTATCTGAAAGTCAAGTCAATGTCAAATTACATCTTGCTTTTACCTTGCAACAGAAGGCTCATGAAGATCCAAAAACCTGCAAGACTAAAGCAGCATAACTAATAGCTGGTACAAAAGAAAAAATCATGTTTGGTTTTGCTTTTGGGGTCCAGCACTTTATGCACACCATGGAATTGGACTCGCACCTTGACCAAAAGTTTCAAGCTCCATTAGCACAGCTGCCTATGCTGGGGCTAGAGCTGTGATCATGAAATACAGATCTTAGTAAAGCTGCAACCCATATTTGTTGCATGACAGTACGTATGAAATACTTTTCACACTTCCATAAAAATGAAGACAATTGTCAGAAAGAAACAGTCATAAAGAAAGAGCTGCAGTCAAGAACATGGTCTTTTAAAATAATATCAATAGAATATACTACCCCCAATCCATCTTGACTACTGATAACTGCTGTTAAGTTGCAGGCATAGTGCAACTCCAGACTTAATCAGTCATCATGAAACCTACCCTTTTCTCACCTTTAACTGAGAACATTGGCTGAAAGGTCTTGCTACATGCCCTTTATTTACAATATTCCCAAGCAACCTTTCAACCATACTGGATTACTTATCAAGGAGATACAAATCTGCAGTGATGTGAAATTTTTCTGCCTAGGCATCAGACTTGATGTGAAGTGAGAAGATTTGCACGAATTTCAGGGGCCTGTGTATCTGCTTCTAAGCTACAATATTTATTTCCACAGAAGAAGTAGCTCTGACAATATCCCCATTCTGCTGGTAAAGGCATATATTATTTAATACTCCTGAAATTGTGGCCGGTGCTAAAAAAAAAAAAAAAAAAAGAGAGTCCATTTCTCAAATGAATTTATTCCTGAGTAAGTGCTGTGTTAAAAAAATGAAAATTTTCCATTAGATAAAAATATACTCCAGTAACAATCACTAAGGTTCTTGTAACTCTCTCCCCTCTTTTTCTCCTGGGAAAATTGCATGAAAAACCAAGCCAAATGGTAAGTGCAGTACTAGCCAAAACAGACCTGCCCTGACTCCCCGTTCCTTTGCTGTACCCCACACTTTTACCACCTGTGGTTTTTTCCCTTTCTACCTTCATCTCTGCTCCTCTCGGTGTTTGTTTCCATCCAACTACTTCCTCACTCAAACAAAATAGGATCATGGAACTTCCACAATATTTCTTCTATGACTTTTGTTTGGTGCACCCCTCATGCTACAAATGCTTTTACTGTGTGACCAGTACACTGTTCAGGATAGGATGGGAACTCTTTATTACTTTATGTCTTCCCAGTACCTAACGTGGCAATGTTCATCCTTGATTGCCTAACCAATGTAACAAGTAAATTTAGGATTATGATTTAGGTGGGGCTAAATGATCTCTGTCACACTAGTATCTGAGTATCTAACCATTTTTTATGCATTTCTCCTTACACTTCCCATTAAGTAGGGAAGTGTGGAAAACTGGGGAACAGACAAATTAAGTGTCATAACAATAAATACAAAAAAATATTCACATAAGCATCTAGTACCTAGTGACTTGTCAACTGTGTCTCAGCACCAAAATCCATTATAATCATTATCTCTTTTCTCAGGATGAACTTCAACCCTCTGTATCACCAATATCTTTTTAAGTACTCCCAGTGGTCTTGCTTTTGATGCCATAGCATCTAAAACTCTAAATACAGGATAGTGTATCAGTAACCACTCCGCCTCCAGCTATTTCAATAACTGTCACAATGAATATGGAGAGCAGCTGAATTGACCTACATCAGTACTTTTTCATACAGTTACTTTATTTTTACAGCATTGGCACAATGGGTTTGTTCACTATATTTTAAATCGTTATTTTGTTGAAACAATTACAATCTTTGCATTGTACTTTGATTGATATGCATGCAAAAAAAATAATCAAAGGCCTTTCTTATCAACAAACATTTTTAAAAATCTGCAGTGCATTCAGTTTCCATTCTGCTCAGAGTTTGAAATATGAGTTGCTATTCACATCTGAAATCTCCCTCTCATTGGATGCAAGTGAAAAACTGCTAATATTTCAGTGTATTAATATAGAGGATTAAATTATTCATTAGGAAAATACAGCAAGACACTAAAAGTAACTTAAGTTGGCATAAATTTGGCAGCATAAAGGAATGATCAGAGCATTTTCACAATATATTGTTTAAGAAAAAATTGCTTAGAGCACGAAAAAAAATCATAAACATCATAGTGAGAACATTAATCTGTTTTTTTCTGGGCACCTGATTTTGAGAGACATATGAAGATGAAAGTCCAAGAGTACAAGCTAGAGCAGGGCTTCTTGGTAAGGCAAAAAATGAAATAGTATTAATTCAGTACCATAATTATTCAGTATTCCAATGTTCAAATGTCCAACGTACTGTCAGAAAACGTTAAAACAAAAAAATATTAAAACCACAAATCTTGCTTTCCAGAATCCGACCTTTTAGAAACCAATATGGACCAGGAACATGACAGCAATACAGATTATAAGATACTTCTTACAGAGATGATAAACTGGATGTATGATTAAGTTTCAGTTACATTCTACCTAAATGACAGTTAAGTATATTTATATGACTAACACATGAACACCAGCAGAATTTTTTCATGGTCCGAAAATTCTAAGTTCCTGTAATGGGAACTGATAATGTATTTTGCTACTTAAGAAGGAGTGCTACTCTCTTTCCCACTACATAAACTTGCAATGGAAAGCAGCTGAGAGACACAAGAGAAGAAAAGAACGACTTAAATACTGCACACACCCCTCCCATCTGTATATAGATCCTCAGAAAATCCTTCTTTGCACGTGAAGAAACAAAGTTGTTCAAAGCTCTTAAACAAAATAACTGAGTGAGAAATTGCTTGAGTCCTTTTCTTTACCCTCATTCACCAAACTGTTATACTTGTCTTAGTTGTTACAGATGTACTGCTGAACCCTGCTTTGCAAAAAAAATAAATTGCTTTTTTGTGATAAGCAAAGTCTGCAAACTTGTGTCCTAGAATAGCTGAGCCTCTTGCCTCACATGGTGTCAGTGGGTCATGAAGCAGTGAAAAACTTGTCTTGACCAAGCAGACCTGCATTTTGACAGCCTGCTGACCATCACCTAAGCTTGTTATATTGTTTAGAGATTTCTTATATAACACAGTCTAAAAGATCAGTAATCAGCAAGAACTGGCTGGAGTCAATTTAACAAACAATTTAAATAGCAGCATTTTTAGAATGCTCCCAAAAAATTCATTTATCGATCCTGTGTGATTCTCATCTATAGCAAAAGCTACAGAACTATAACGGAGACGTTGATATTAAAAGTACGAGGACACCCTAGGAATGGGTAACTGGCCAAGCCAGCACATTCTAGTATGGCTGCAAAGGATGACAACACCAATTAAAGGGATCACTCTGTGCACTCTATTAGATAATTATCCAGATAAGGTCAAGGCTCACATTCTCCTCAAGTGCTTTGATAATGGTTTATTACAGCAGCCCATTTCAAGTTACATTAGGCTGACAGCTGGTGTATGGAATACATTTCAGCACAGCTGCAACCAAACAATCTGGAGGTTAATGGGGGGGCCCGGCAGTCAGAAAGGCAGGCTTCTCCTCTCCCCACATCCTCCGCAAGGGCCGGGGAAGCGGCACAGACGGCTGCACTTTCAGTGCAATCCCAACAGTATGCTCACCCTGGTGTGCATTACGTTGGTAGTCACAGGAGAGCTGGGCATTGAGCAGACAGCTTCTGCATCCATGGGGTTTCTGCTGATGGACTGGGAAGACAAGATGTCTCTTGTGGCGTTAAGAGTCCACCCCGGGATTCTTGTTATTTGCACAAGCCCTGCATAGATACCACAGTCAAGCCCTATGTACTAAAGCTATTTAATCCTTCTAATGAAGTCCTCTTTTCATCTATACTTTATTTATAAACCTGACTTTTCAGAAGCATGTTGTATTGATTAAAAAGTTTTTGAACACTGTTGTTAGATATTTAATTTTAAAATTAATCAATGCATATATGTGCTTGTAAAGCTCTAGCTAAAATGCAGAATTTAATAAAAAGATACACGTTTTTCTTCCACTGATTTCAATGAAATTTGAATTATGCCTATTGATGCCACTCTTTACCTTTCAAACACTTGCTGTAGCTGCAGACTCTATTCATTTGGTATTAAGTCCTGCTTACAAGAGTTTATTTATGGATGAAGTCTTCAGAGAAGGCACATTATGACTTCCCTATATAATGAACGACCTTCTTAAATTTTTTAATATTCTGACAAGCCAAGATAACCAAAGCTAGCTTCTTAAATCCATACTTGAAGCAGCTGTTTAAGTGACCTCATTTAAGACAAACAAAAAAAAAACAAACCAAAAAATTTTGCACATTTCCTCTTGACTTCAGTGAGAGCTGCTGAGTACTCAGAACAGAAACTCAAGTCACATATGCAGCTACCTTACTTTGATTTAATTCATCATGCCACGGTTCAGAAATCATGGTCAGATAGATTTTAAATGAAATTTTCAAATGCAAGCTGCAGAGGTTTTTCACCTCCCAGGGTTCCACTTCCTAGATTAGAAAAGGAATTTGGCTTTCTGACACCAGTGAGATTGCTTAGATAAAAAACAAATAGATTGTGCTCTCTTATGTCTTAGATTTAACACTGTCCTATTAACTCTAATCTTTGAAACTCTTTCTAAATGTCAACTGATTAATCCTTACAACACTGTGGGAAGAAAATACTCCATTTTACAAGTGGGAGAAGAGAAGTAACAGCCACACCTGCAAGAAGAAGTGTGTAACAGCAAGCATGAAAGCTCAGAAGTTCTGTCCTCAATCCACATCACCAGATCTGGGCATCCTGCTGCACTGTGCGCACCGGCCCCATAGGCTGTCCTGCTCAATCGTTTATCAAGAACATAAAGTAAGTGGTGGCAGTGCACATGCATCAACAGTCTTGCTGTTACTGCATAATCTTTTGATTACAGCACTCTGTCAAGCGACTAAAATAGCTATCTTGAGACAGCATGGTATCTCGCAACACACCTTTTGAGGTCTCATAGTAATTCCCTTTGTAACAAGAAAATTACTCTCTACCTCCAGTGAAAGGACACTGCCAGAACAGGTGGGCCCATGAAGCGCTGGCTTCAAATAGTTTCATCAGTCAGCCTTTTTTTCCTGTTGGGAATTCGTGACAGATCATAACTGTTTGCTAGTTCACAGTATATTTTACGATTTTGCTCATGTGCCTAGAATGTCAGCTGCCTAAATTATGCTAATCGTAAAAAAGGAGTAAATGTTTCTCCCAGTGCAAGTAGCTAACATGCCTGGATAGACCAGATACAGGCCCTAGCCGTGCATGGCAGGCATTTTCACAGGACTGAAGAATGGTTGAGATTGGAAGTGACCTCTGGAGGTCATTCAGTTCAACACTCCTGCTCAAGCAGGACTACCTACAGCCACTTGTCCAGGACTATGTCCCAATGGCTTTTGAGTATCTCCAAGGAGGGAAACTCCACAACCTCTCTGGGTAACCTATGCCAGTGCTCAGTCACCTTCACAGTGAAAAAGTGTTTCCTGATGTTCAGAGCCTCCTGTGTTTGTGCCCGTTGCCTCTGGTCCTGTCACTGGGCACCACTGAGAAGAGCCTGCTTCCCTTTCCTTTGTACCCTCCCTTCAGGTATTTACATACATGGATGAGTTTCCCTCTTGAGCCTTCTCTTCTCCAGGCTGAACAATGCCAGCCCTCCCAACCTCTCCTCATATGCACCAGTGCCTTAATTGCCTTGGTGGCCCTTCTCTGGACTCTCTCCAGTATGTCCACGTCTGTCTTGTACTGGGGAGCCCAGAACAATGCTCCAGATGCAGCCTCACCAGTGCTGAGCAGAGGGGAAGGATCATCTCCCTTGACCTGCTGGCAACGCTTTGCCCAATGCAGCCCCAGATACCATTTGCCGCCTTTGCCACAACGGCACATTGCTGGCTCATGGTCAACTTGATGTCCACCAAAACCCCCAGGTACTTTATTTGGCATGATACTAGTGGATTTGCAGTAGTAGTAGTAGTACTAGTATTTGCAGTAGTAGCAGCCTGTAGTAATGATGGATATTCAGAAAAATACTTAAAAAGCTCTCATCAGAGAATCTAAAATGCAGTAAGCACTTGTCGGGACTTATCAACACTAAGAAACATTTAAATGGCTTAAATTTTTCTTTATGACTTGTTTCCCCAAAACTACCTACTACCTATCTGTACAAGGTATTTTCCAGTCTTATTTTTTCAGTCA
This sequence comes from Limosa lapponica baueri, assembly GCA_002844005.1. NCBI lineage: Eukaryota > Metazoa > Chordata > Aves > Charadriiformes > Scolopacidae > Limosa > Limosa lapponica. The sequence continues at coordinate 2,334,046 of KZ505649.1, read as the reverse complement.
AGTGAAATTTGAGTTAATTTTTGAGTGTAGAAAGCATCACTAAGACATTTAAGTCTAGCAAAGACATAGTATGTGTTCCACCCTTTGTCATGCAATACTTCAGGAAGTATCAGTACAAAAAAGTAGAGGTTTAAAGAATATACATTTGGAGTGAATGCAGCATGAAGTCAGGTTCCTGCATGCATATACATCAAGTAGCAACATTTTTTTTAAAGCTAAGACACCTCAACCATAGTAGGTTTTTCCTTTTTTTGTTAATTACTCTCTCCCTTCATATTTGTGACTGCTAAGCACTACTTTACTATATAATTTAACAACAGTTTCATTTTGAATTTGAAAACAAGAATACAAAGCTAAGTCCTCTAAGTGTTGAGTAATAAATCCAGCAGCTGTGCCCATGAGGCGCCATTTTCAAGATTTGACTGTACCAAGAGCAAAGTATGACATCCATGAATGAAGCTTTTTGAAAATTTAGACAACTTCTGTCTGGGATCTTACACGTGAAATACTTTGCCCTTACAATGGCAAAAGAGTGTGAAACCCAGTGTTTAGAGAATCCAAACAACCTTTCAGACCAAAGTACTTCTGCTCTCCAGGGTCTCCCTCCTCACTCTTCTCAGCATGTCACGCCTCCTACATTCACATTGCAGGCATTCTCCTTACAAATCATGCCTGCCCACTTACCAAATATGCACAAGATGAAACACCTGTAAGTGCAGCTGCTCCCTACTCCAATCAGAACCTTTTTAAAAGAACGGCATACAGCAAGCCACCTTTCCCTTAGACCTCTTACATTTTACTCTATCTCACTCATATCTCACTCTATTTCTACAAAGACTTCTTAAAAAGATATTGTTATTCAGCTTCCTTTCTCACTTCTTTCAGCGAAAATACTACAAATTAAAATGTTGCTCCCACACTATATTAGCTTAATGGAACAAACCTTTATCCTTAAGGGAATTCAGCATATTACAAAGTGTTGGAGATGATCCAAGTTTAATCTATAAAACATTCACAGTAATGATCAACACTATACATATAAAAAAAAAGACAGAAACAAAGCCTAAATTTGTGTTGTACAGTAAAGATAGATTTGAAAATTAAAGCAAAAATTAAAGAAAAATACCAGTAGACTTAAATCAGCATGATTATTTTCCACTTTCAGAAATCTCACTCCAAATCTTTTGCATAAGTTAGACTCATCAGGACACAGTCACATAATGACATCTGCTGAAATTGTCAAGAAATCAATTAAAATAAACAAACGAAAGAATGAAACTGAATTAGGCTAGGACAACAGTGAAGCTTATCTTACTTTTGGATGGAGAAAATATAACTTGAAGACACTGTTGCTAGGAAATGGAAGGATGGAAGGGTAACGTAATTTCTTTTCTTGTCCTCAGAAGGACCAATTTTTTATTTGCTTAAGTAGATAGAATTTCAAGCATTCAGTGTTATGTGGACCAAAGATGAGCGCAAAGTTGTTCATAATTATTAACAGAACAAATCTGTTTCATGTTGAAATAAATTATCTAACGTTAGAGAAAACATTATGTTCAATACCGCTGCTGACTATCATATCCCTGTATTACGTGGTCAAATTGGCAACACTAAGGTTTACATTTCTCATTTCTTTTTCCTTGGCTGAAATAGTTGTTATTCTAGCACACAATAAACCTACCTTTGTCTTGGGAGGGTTTTATGTACAACAAATTCCCTATTTACAACACTGAAAAGGTCAACACGTATTTTACTTCACAACAGTGGCATACCATAGGCCGAAAAAAAATCTGGTTACAAAGCTCGACTGTAAGACTGATTTTTAGACAGGAGACCTGCATGATTGCAGAGAGGAGGTCAACTTAAGAACGAATAACAGTCAATATCTACAGTGACTAATCTGGCTGCTAAAAATGAACAAACAAACAAGAAATTACTAAATGCTGGAACCAACTGTTCTTCCACCTGACTATTCTGCCAAAGTGCAGCCCTCAGGAGCTCACACAGGAATTGGAAGAACGCATTAGCAAGAAGTAGCAGAAACTACTCTTACAGGAGTTTTGATCCTACCTCAGAAAGCAGTGAAATCCATTGAAGTAAATTAAAATTTTTATAATGAAAAGAGTAAACAATACAGTAAATTATTTACTTAAAAGAAAATTATCTACAGAAATACTGTAAATTATTTTTGTCATACTAAAATATTAAAGGTATGCCCTATTTATCAGGGACACTTTAATTCAAGGACAAATTTTGCATCCAAGTATATGACCCTCGGATAAAATGTTCTAATAAATAATTTTTTTCATCTATATAGTTGCTTACAGTTCAAACATGCTGTAAGGGTTAACACTGTTATCAGTACCAATAGCATTTCCTCATTGTAAATGCACAAAATAGAGAACACTGGTTGAAGTGGTAATAATTATAAATTTGAATGAACTTTTAAAGTGGATCCATTGCATAGACTGTTGAAATGTTAAAGCAATTAGAACAGCTTTTTTCAGCAGATTAATTCAGGAAAAATTCCAAGCAACGGTGAAGTAGCCCTTGGGAAATAATTACTAACACAGTAAATGGAGTTCATAGTCAACAAAGATGCTAACTAAATGAAGCACAGTTTCCTCCTGAATAGATAATATGTCATGTCACCCTAGCCAACCAATGATACAGGTCATTTGAAATTGTATCTTGAGAAAAGGAAACAAACTGCTACAGGAATGCTGGCACACAGATTGCATTCCTGCTGGAACGGCTTTAATTTAGAGAATCTGCAGCTACTCATCACTGCAATTTACCCTCAAGACAACAAAGGACGTAGAGGTAAGAGGAAGGAAGGAGACATCTCATGATAGCTATGACAGCAATGACTACAATAACTAGTTCCATCAATTTAAAAAAGCTCAAATATTCTTCTAAATAAATGCTCAGGCAAACTTTAAATAGTAAAAATTTGAGCCTATTAAAGCTAGGAGAAGAGATACATGGCAGATCACATTTGCTATCCATGAGAAAAACTAGAACTTTTGGATCCATTTTGTGGTGTATTTAAAATCTATTTTGTTACAAATCAACAGATTGCCATATTGTTTAAAATCTGTAGTTGAACTTTTTGTTACCATCCAACTATAGCTTGGATGCTGCCATTCAGCATACTGACGATAGTTTTGAATCTCTCAATGTATCCAAAAAAGGGGAGCCCAAATTGCTAAGGCAAAAATACTGCATCTGAAAGCTAGGCTGCAATATTTGATTTGATAAAACTGGGAGGACTGGGGAGTATCAACAGGTTGAAAGTTCATCCATATCCAGTTGAGAGGGGTCCTGAATGGAAAAACAGGTTGCATTAGGAATCTATTCCAGTGCCAGCCCTTCTCTATCTCAGCTGGATAACACTATGTCCCCAGCTGCTGCAGCTGGACATGCTATGGTGAGGGAGTTACACTCAAAATGTTGTTAGTCCATTTACTGTTTTACAAGTCTTAACAGTCTAAAGAAAACCTACTGCTTTCCTCTGGGGCTGTGCTCACCCTTTCAATTTTACTCTGCATCCTAACGTTGACAGTTTTAGTCTTCCTCAAGATGAATGGGGGGAGAGATACACAAGTTATGGGCATCCTGAGGTATTTGCTGAGAGCAGTACAGTGTTCACAGCGGAGGTCTCTTCTTCTAAGTTTTGGCATCTGCTTGGGGCTACTTTACATTTTCTTACCACTGCCTGCCACCTCTACCCTGCTTCCCAGGCAAAGTTTGGGAGCTGCACGCTTCCCTCCTCCAGCCCCGTCACTCCAGAGGGGCTGTTTGTCCGGCAGTGACTATGTAGGGGTGCCAGTCTCCTGCCCCGGGTGCTCTCAGAGCAGGGGAGCCACAGACATGTGGCCACCAGGCAATTTTTGCCATCACCAAAACCAGCCCTCACCAAGGCAGGGCCAGACACGTCCTGAGACCCTGCACTTTCAGGTCAGCACCAAGCCTGTGGCCTTCTATTTCTAGTGCCAAAATCATATTTACTGATTACAGGGTGGGATGGATGATGGAGAATTTGACTCCAGCTCCTGTAGAGTCTGCTTTTGGCCTCTCTAGCCAAAACAAGACTTTAAACACTTTACATCTTGTGCAATACAGAATCAGTCAAAGGCAGGAAAAACATCCGTCTGATTAGTGTTTTTAATTTGAAGAGAATGGTTGGCAGAAAGGGGAAGACTGGTCCCAGAGCACCTTGGCTATTGAGCCAAGTTCTCAATAGGGACAAGGATACAACAGCTTATTACAACCTCTGATAGGGAATATCTTCTGAGGAGATGCCTAATGACTGCCTAGAAAGACTGCCTAATGGGACATGCAGAATCCAGAGCTAAGTGCGGACAATGGGATGGGCACTGGGTTGGGGTTTTTCCTGGCCAGAGGCATAGGACTACAAGGCACATTTCTGCATGGGCAGCTCTTCAATGGCAGCTCTGTCACCATCCCTTCTCAGCGGAGTCAACAACAGATGCTCAGCTGGAGACTGCAGCTGCTACAGGGGAGGCTCCAGCACATAGAGGCCACCTAGGCCATGGCAGACGACTCTCAAGACAAGAGTCACAAAGAACACGCTCTATCATACCATGCAGTACAAATGTTGGCCAACAGTGACAGATCCCGGACCCCCATTCTGTGGTTTTGGTGGGCTGCACCCACATTCTGCAATGTACTTGCTCTCAGGGCCTAAAGCAGCTACAGTAGCTACTGCTGGGGATAGAGTTCAGAGTTTGATTTGGCTGCTAGATACAATCAGTTTCAATTGCCTTGATAATGGCACAAAGGAAGATGCTTCAGGTCAACATGTTCTCCGTAATTCTCTGGCACAGTAAAAACACAGTGATATTCAGGTTATGAGACCCATTTCAATGGGTGTCCAGCCCAGCTTGGCAAACTGATCACCTTACACAAACTACCCAACATATGCTTTTTCAAAAACAGTCCTGGTTTATGCTCTTTTAGAAACAGTCCACCCTAACCCAGGCAAGAAGTTCTTTGCTTAAGGGACTCTATCTCCCTCTTCTGAGCTGAAGAGTAGTTGCTTTTAAAGTATTTATTTCTCCTGCTCCTAGCAGACTTTATCGCCATCTCTGAAGTCAAGGATGAATAAGGGGAGCAATGGCAAAGGGCAATGAGTTGTCTTAAAAAAGCTCATTGGCTTCCAGATGTCAGTGCCCTTAGGGCACTAATCAGGCTTAAAGGCCCTGGGGTCTTCACCCACACCCCCTGTCCAGGGGCTCCATTTAAGCTCAACTGGGGCCTTCAGACCTCGGTCCCTAGTCCTGCCTAAGCTGCCAGTAGGACCTGTTTAGCGTCACCACTCTGCTTGCTGGGTTCAAGCACCATGGGATTGCATCCTGGGTGCGGGCACTGCCCATGCAGTAATGCAGCCACCCTTGGCTTGCTAACCCTCGGAGAGTAGCCTTACTCCTGCTGCTCCCTGACACCAGAGGCCAGGCATAACTGACAGCTTTAGGCCAAGTAAAGGACTGCTGTTCTGGCCTTGGAGTTATGGGAGAGAAAGTTTCAGGTCTCAGTCATTCTTATGATCAGAAATAGGCTACAGCTTTTCGAGGCCTCTGTGCATTGAAGCCTCTGCCAGACAAAGAACTGTGGTGAGAACCATCCCTTCAGGGATTTCCTTGTGAAATACAATGGCTTAAAAAATACGTAACAGCTTATGTTGGGGATAAATGGATGCATTTTCCCTTTCAATTAGTACAGAAACATTAAAAGAAAAGAAGAAAGAGCAGTATGTGACGGTACGGTATTTACAAAGACCACTATGGGTCTTTGTAACTGGGTCACTGCCTTCTGCATTCATTTATGTAACTCGAAGCTACCCAAGCTGGCTGGTTCATGTTTGGGGACCATTAGGATATTTTTAAATTCTTTCGGACATACAGCTTAAGGTAAGACTGAAAACACGTAAGCTTGACTCAGGAGGCAGGAATTTTTCCACTGAAAACTAAATTTGACTGTGATGTCTCCATTCTTCTGATTCCTTAATTTACTGATGCTCACCTGGAGTCCTTGCAGACTGGAGTGTAGGGCAGCACATTCAATGATTATCAACTACAGTTGTGATTTTAATGAAAATATTTTCACACGCTTTAGGAGTTTTCAAATTGTTCTATAGGATGTTGAGGTCCCCATGTAATCCTCCTTTACCTCTAAAGGGATAAAGGGCAGAAAAACAGCATGGGACAGAAGGGGCTCATAAATGGGATTCAGGTGACAAGGCAAGTTGGGATGGGAAGCATAAAGTTCCAGTACCAAGGAAGAAGTCTCATGCTGAAGAAATGGATATTACTGAAAATTTCACATATACTTACACATATTTTTTCCTGTATCAGGAATCAGTAAGATCAGGTATCAGGTTACCTAGAAATTCAAAGTCTGCTAAGGAAGCTAACACATGAGTTCATAAAGAAAATGAAGGAGCAGTTCCACAGAGACAGTTTTAGATCCTTTTAAGATTTAGATATTCAGGACTCCAGAAAGTTGTTATCCCTGGTGTCAGTAAGCTCACCCATTCTGGCCTTGCTTCTGTGACTTGGGACTATCATCCTGAGCTCACACCAGGCCAGGCTTGTGACAACTGACTGATTATTCATAATCCAAGCAGGATCAACCCAAGTGGATATGGCAGGTTGCCCACTAGTCTGTGAGACTGTTGTCTTACTGGACATTGCCAACCTTGCAGAGGTGCCCAGTGCAGACAGTATAGCCAAAGTGCAGTCAATGCCAAGCAGTGAATTTCAAATTTGTGGCTCGCAGATCTTGAGCTTTGAGGGAAACAGGTTAAAGTCTTAAGAAACGTGGAAAAACTCTTTCTCTTTCCCAACATGGTTTCTAATGAGATAGGGGAATGATACTTTCCAGCCATGGTAGGACATCTGTACCTACACAGTAAATTATGACTGGATTTTTTATATTGCAAGCTGTACCTTAGCCATGGTTTTATCGTGTTCCTGAAATCCTTTTGCAGAATGTTGGGGTCTGTATGCATCAGCGACAGGTTCACTTAACAATGATTTAATTTAATTTAATTTTATTTTATTTTATTTTAGAAATTGCTCCATTATGAATTTGGTCAACTGAATTCAGGCAAGACAATCCTGTTACCTAAAGGTAATATATTTTGATATGGAGAAAAGATACAAAAGTTTGGAAATTTGGGAAATTTGGTTCATTTCTTCTTGGGCATAGTGCAGAATTACAAAAATATGAGGGGTTAAACCTTGCCATTTAATCTTTCTCTTTATTTTTATTTAAGAGAAAGAGAAAGAGAAAACCAGAAATAAAAAATATCATATAGTTGGAAGTGCTTTGCTTTGGATCTTTCTCTCCATAATAGGAAAATCTTCATTAATAGTTAAATCAAGAGATGAATCAATGAAAGGAAATGAAAATAACCTGATTAATAGGATATGAAAGTATTGACATATTTTGCCAAACCATAAACAGGATACACATAAAGTACCACTTCATCTAGAATTTAACCTATTGTGGGTTTACGTACTTTTTTCTTTTACTGTTTCAAATAAGGATAATATTCTTGGTTGGAACAAAATGTCTGCACTGAAAAGTATCCAAAAAAGTCCTGCTGATTTCATGAAACTTTAATTGCAACAGTAATTGCAAAGGCTTATCTTATTTGAAAAGACTATTTTACTGATTCGTTCATGCAAAAATTAGAAAGTTCATCCCAAATTGTTGTAATACCTATTACTTACCTATGAATTAAATCCAGGAATAAAGAGCAAGAAATATGAAAATAACTGTAGCTTAATCCAACCCTTTGAAATGGTGAATGAAAAGAGGGTGGGTTTTTTTAACAAACTGTTGTATCAGGCACCTGTACGTTCAGCTTTTTGAACCGGTGGAAGGATTATTCATGTTTATTTAAGAACAGACTCTGTCGTCTTCATTTATAAAGGTAATTGCTTTTCTAGGCAAGTAGTCCAAGTCTCTCAGCTAGAGCTTTAATGTGGAATAAGGTATAAGACACTGTGAATAAAGATGGCAGGAACTGGCACAAAGTCAGCATTTTCATTTCCTTTGTGAAGAGCCAGATTTCATTTACCCTATAAATTATCGACCACCTTTTTAATGTGGTTATAAATTCACCACAGCTATTTTTTTCTTTAAAAAGCAATTGCAGCTGAATGTTAACAATTGCAATAAAACTAATTTTAAATTAAACGGAAAGGAACTTTGTTGACACTTTTCATTAAATCCTTTACAAAAACACAGTTCTACTGCAGAACATGTGTTCTGAGAAACCTAATGACCTTCTAACATAATAAGAAATAAAACTAATATACATAAATTCAGGATCAAGTTTCAGCACAGAATTCTTTCTCATTGTTCTAACTGAAGTTTTTCAAAGATATAATCTAATGATCAAACACATCCCATGATTTAAATTCATCAGAAGTTTTCATTAATATTCATTCACTACATTTGAAGCACGCAGGTAGAGAACTGCAAGGACACTCAACTTGCAAGAGATCAGGAAGCAAAGAAGTTTAACTTGTGCCGCATTTCGACCAGATCAGATAGTCTTAAATTGCATCAAATAGATTAGCTCAAATTAACCCCTGCTGCTGCAGGAAATCATACCAGCCACTTGGGAGATGGCATCCCTACCCTTTCCAAAGTGAGCTGCTGCTGGACTGATGGCTTCCTGTTGGAGGTCAAGATAGAGACTGCAACCAAGAGTCCATAAAACAAAAAGGCAAAATTGCAAATAATTACTGCTCTTTCAGCATTATCTTCAAAGCTGAGAGGGAAAAGTAGGAATACTAGCTCAATTTCAGCACTGGCAAAATATTTTTCACTCAAATGTCTTCTACTTCATTCTCCTTCAGAAACGATGGTTGGTATTCACTACTTTTGAGGTACAATCAACCATATACAAGGGATTCTGTTTAAAAGGCTTATAATTTCAGTGGTAGGTTGCAGTTTGGGATATTGAAACTCTTAAATCATGGAAATACTTCACTACATATTAGGTAAGGAAGTTTACTTTCACCATTTACTTATTAGGTAACAAGACCTAAATAACTCAGGAAACTCTGAATCCTAGCCTGGTGTAGTATCTTCCTATATCGTATACTAGCTGGTGTATTATTTCACTCTTTCCACCAAAACAAAGAAAAGAGGCAATACCATATGTTTACACCTATACAAAAATGAGGTCACCATGTCAGCTGCCACAGCTGAAGCACTGCAATTTCTCCAAAACTGAAAACCAAGTAAGACACCTGCTACACAGATTTTATCCCCACAAGCTGTGGTCAGTTGACTTAGCTAGTGCATCTGCGCTGCCCCACAAGAGTCCAGAAAGACAACAGATTGTGCAGATGCATTACCACTGAAGGGAAAAATTTGCTTGGACCAGCAACACTTCAACCATTTCTTGCACCAGAAAAGTTATCAGTTATCCTTGCTAGAAGATGCCAAGAGGTGTGCTATATACTTATTAGAACAAAACCACAAGCTGGTAGCCAGGAAACCAGCCACAATGTTTTAGACTAATAAGGAAATAAAGGGGAGTAAATGTTTTGAGTTCAGGTTTGTATTGCTGAACCTTGTAGTGGAAAAGGAGAGGGGAAGAATTTTAGTTGCTTTTGCAATACTTTGTTCAGATCAGAGAAACTTTACAAGCATCCAGCCTGCCTGCCTCCATTCTTTTAGTCTTTGTTGCAGCAAAGCATTTAAACACAGTTAGTTTCAATTGACTTTACTGGGATTTAAGGGTATGTTAAAGTGCTTCTAATTATATTCTGAATTGGCATCTCAGTGATTAACAGACCACGAATATTATCTGTTGCCATTACTGGGAACCCAAAGGGATTTCAGACAATAGAGTGGCCTGTCACGAGATGTGGAACTGCTTCACAACGGACTGGAAGATATTTCAAGCGTGACATTTTTAACTCCATTACTTTAAAAGTAGATCGTATGTACTAGGAAATCAACACACATGGCAGTGTTTCCACTGGCTTCTGAAATACCCTTTATGATAGAATTAGAAGATTGAATTAGAAAAGGTGTTATTGAAAACACCATTCACTAATTTTAACCCCCTCCAAGTTAATTACCACCATGCTCCTGCAATTTATGAGATCCTCTGTAAGAGAAAAATCACTAGATTTGTGTTTGAAAAATATATTTTATAATTACAAGTAACAGCTGAGATAATTCTAACTAAAAGGGATCTGTGACAGACTTCTTACATGAAGATATGAAGGGACTTTACATCTTGCAGCTTTCTTTTACCAGGAAGGAAATGGTCCTCCCACCCCACACTGAAACCTTTTTAGTGAAACAGAGAAAGAAACATATAAAATATCTGATTTTTTTTTTTAATATTTAAAGAAATTAAAATTTCTTTAATATTAGGAAATGCTATTTCAAGTAAAGACTAGCCAAGCGTATGGCTCGAGGCCAGCAAACGGTATGAAAATTTAAATTGCTATTATGTAACACTAAAGGTGTTTAAAAGGCATTTAAGAAATAAAATCCCAATTCCAGGTTTAAAAGATACTCGAATGAAATAAATTTCCCAGGAAAATAAATACTATTACATAATATTTTAAGTGAATTCTTACTGACCAGGAAAAAAATATCTCTGTGAATGACAGATAATTCATGCATTACAGAATTAGCCAGGCTGTGCGTAACCTCAGAAGTGCCATAGAAATGCTACATTACAATCTGAGACTACTAAAATTTAAGACCCTTGCAGTGACTTTTCATGTAAGATTAGCGGATATTGCAGTGGATGGCCTAAAGTAGCTCTGTCTTTGCTCCTTATTCCTGTAATAGATGTGGCTTATTTATAATAACATTAACTTATTTTTAGACATTATTGCAACCTCCACCTGCAACACTAGCTCCTGCAGGTGTAAAATTAGAATCCGTATTTCTGGGGTCAGCACGTAAGGCTCAGGTTCAAGAAAGCACTTAAGTAAATGTTTTACTTCTACCATGAGCTCAAAAGCTTTCCTGCAATTGGTAATGGGCTCTGGAGCAGATTTTAAAAATATCTTCTTTACTAAATGAAAAAAAGCCCACCATGTGGACATTAGCTAGCAGAAAATGAAGCGCCCCTGTGGAGCGAGAACTGCTCTTATATTAAGCTCAGCAGGGAAACTCTCAAGTTTCCTGGCTTACGGGTACATTTCTCACTTTTTGCCAATAAACTCCAAACATTTGAAAAACCTGATAAAAATAGATCACTGTTCCTAAAATAAAACACACTAAACTGATTCCCACCACATAAGCTCTGTGACAAGGCAAGCAGTTACGTAAATTTTGCCCAACTTTTGGAACACCGGCCTTGGTCACAAGAACAACCATATGCATGGAAAATTACTGCAACAAACCTTTTCTTCCTGACTACAGAAAAAGAAATCATTGATTGCAGTCATCTCAATATTTAACAGCTGACAAAGGTTTCCCATGTAAATAAAACTCAGTTATTTAAATATCTACACAGGTTGGAATAAATCAAAAACTGTCCTCACTTAAATGCTGGCAGTGTTCTTGCCTAACACGCTTCCAACAAAAAGTGAAAGTTTTGAAAAGGAAGTTTTATTGAACGTACTTCTCTTCAATGCTTAAATAATAATGGGTTGCAATGACATGGAACTAAACACGGGTTATCTGTTGGGGAAGCTGACCAGGGCCTTTGCTAGGTCACTGGTGTGCAATTACAAGCCAGAGTCTTCAGTTCAGTTAAAGCAATAATAAAAAAAGGTGAAATACAGACAATTCAGGGGCTTATCTTCATTCACACTTACAACATTTATTCAGTTGACTACCATGGGCATGCAAGTTTGGAATACTGGTTTTGCTTCTTACTTCTGAATGACAACGTCCACTGATTTTAACAACCACTCATGTCCAGGACAGTTCCACTCTCGAAAGCCACTGTTCACTTCCACTTCAATATATAAAGGGAGTTTATAAGCAAGATGTAGAGAAACCTCTTACCAAGGACTACAGCAACAGGACGAGGGGCAAAGGTTTTAAACTGAAAGAGGGGAGATTTAGATTAGATATTAGGAAGGAATTCTTTCCTGTGAGGGTGGTGAGGCACTGGAACAGGTTGCCCAGAGTGGACATGGATGCCCCATCCCTGGAAGTGTTCAAGGCCAGGCAGGATGGGGCTTTGAGCAACCTGCTCTAGTGGGAGGTGTCCCTGCCCATGGCAGGGGGTGGGATGGACCGAGAGGATCTTTAAAGGTCCCTTCCAACCCAAAGCAGTCTATGATTCTATGATTCCCTTTCTGTCTCCAAGGTATATGACTGAGTCCTGCACAAATGAAGGTTTCGACAGCCAGTTCATCAGGTGAGGAAGGACAGCCATTTTCACCTTTAAATGTTTTCTTTTCTATCAATGGAAAAAGGGCAATATTGTGCTATTGGCCAGTAAATTACTGTTGTGGCTTTTTTTAGTTGACTTTTCTATCTGGTCAGTCTTTCCCATTTGTATGTGTACCGTGAAATGACACTTAAAACAACAGAGTATTGTCTAGTCAACATGCTTTTTGTTTCTTCAGTTCTTTTAAAGCATGGGGTTACTAACAGTTGTACCTGTTCATACCAACCTTAGTTTTGGTTCTCTCTTTGAAGGGACAGTAATAAATTTCTTTCCTAACAAACATATTTGGAAATAAATATTGTAATTACACTTTCCTGAAACACAGCAAAACAATTTGGCTTCCTGCCTCAGGCAGTTATTGAGCTAATAATTTTCTAAAATCAAAATTGGGACTGCTGAAAAAGTCAGCTTCCCTTCTAATATTCCTAAAGACTTTCTCTATTAAAAAATAAAAAATCCTCTTATTTTCCAAAGGTTCCCTAGAGGCAAATAGTCTTCTAAACTTCAAGAAGAGTTTCTTTTATAACACAAAGATGACATACTCAATAAAATCTTTCTTCTACACTCTCAGTTTCTATTTAAACGGACTGATTCCATCAAGCAGCCTCCAAAAATTGACTAGAGAAGAAGGCCCTCTCACCTGACTGAAGTTTTCCAGCTCACCAATTTCATTGCTAAAACTTATCAAGTCTAACCATTTTCCTTATTTATAAAGACAGAAAAAATCCCCTCACTTTTTACTGCTTCATCCTTGAAGAGAGCTTTACTGTTTAAGCTTTAGTGTCTCAGCCCCATGGGCTGCCATCATCAAGCCATGTAGAAAACAACAATAAAATGAAATCACCCATAGAGGTCATTCCTTTCGTCCTGTGATAATATGAAGAACCAGAGGACTAGCAATGAATTCCAGAACTTTAACAATCTGAATAAACTGTGAAGAACAAACCAGAATGAATATAGGATGTGACATTCATTTCACATGAGTCAATGCACAGAGGTACAGTCCGAAATCTGCAAAGATATCATCCTGTTTTTACTGAGGAAAAATGACAAAGGAAGGAGATGATATTTTTTTATACACATCTTTTTCAGTACGGCAAAAATCATTTTTTTAAGATCTGGAAACAGTGTGAAAGAGTAAATTAAATACCCGCTGTATGAAAGCACTCCAAAACTGCAACTGGAGACCAGTGACAGGCTGAAGGCTTCTGATTGTTCCAGTTCCTCTCTCCTTCCCTCCCTCCCTACTTCTTTCTCTTTTCTTTTCCTTTCCTTCCCTCTCTCCCTCTCTGCTTCCCTTCTTTCCCCTTCCCTGCTTTGTCCATTTTGTTAAAAACAAAACCAACAAACCAAACCAAATCCCCAAACTCCTACCCTAAAATTCATTACACAACTAATTCTTGAAATAGACTTGTAATAACTCCAGCTGGATGATTACAACACAAATACTTATTTAACTTATTTAACTTATCTTTTGATTGGAAAAAAGCTTCAGTCAAGCCTGACTCATCAAAATGGTCATGGGAGGGACAATTTTCATTCACAGATTTTATCACTAGAACTTAAGAGAAATACTAGCTTTCCTTACATGGCAGCACAGAACTCAACAGTAAAAAAACAAACGGTCAAACTATCCAAAGCTTCAAGATGATCTCTTAATGACTCAACTTCTAGGACCCAAGCATGTCTGTCACTAAGTTTTTTAGAGAATATTTTGCAAGACTGAAGGTCCAATAAATATAATATACACCAAATATGGAGAGAAATTAAAGATTACATTTTATCAACTGAACTTTCTAAGAGATTTTCTGCACACCTGAGGCAACCCCAAAAGTAAACACAACAGATTTTGTAGATTCAGTAACAACAGCATATTCAAGGCTTTCAACTTGCCAATCCTTCCTCCCAACAACATGATCCCACATCTGTTTTTCTTTTTTCAAACATCTACAATTGACACCTTTGATTCATGTCTATTGTAGAAATGCACATTGTCTCTTTGTGCATTCTGTTGCCAATTTGTAATTTTAAGAATGTTAAACATGAGTTGCCCAAGGGAAAAATTCATAGCAAATGTGCCTCGAAGCAAGGGAACTCAGTATATAAACAGTCATAATTCTAACATATGAGTACTTGTATGCTTTGTACAGAATCTTTTATTCTTTTTTTTTTCAGAAAATAATGTTTTATGGCTTTCAAATCCTTTGTTTACTTACTAATTCAGTTCCTGCATTAAATAAACCAGGAGATACATAAACCACATAAGTGCAAAAAGTCATGCCCTCTTTAGCCCATTACATATTGCAGTAAAATAGTATTTTGCAGGGAATAACCTCTCTCATGACAGAACTCATTGCAAAGACAGAAAGAGAATTTAAGTTGGACAGATAAAGATTTTACAACAAAAGATATGACTAGAGCATAGTCAAGGAACGGGTATCCATGACAATATCTGAAGCTTGAAAAAGTGATCTCTTTATATTCCTAAACCCAATGTTAATCAAAACCAACAATTAGATGAAATCAAGCTTCTGAAAAACAAAAAAAAAAAACCAAAACAAAAAACCCACTTAGTTTACATGTTTCTATCTCCTGCTCCTCCTGTGCTGACGAAATAACAGCAATGTAATATACCATTTTTATCATATGTTTCCAAAGGGCTTCCATTAAAAACCGAGTTCAAGTTAGCCAGATCCAACTTAAAGATATGAAAGAGAATCTTTTTCTTCCAGATGTTTCGCTCCAAGGAGACAGTCTACAGACAGGTACAACATTTCAACAGAGATAAGCAGAATGGTTTTTAACCAGCCTAAAAATGCTTTCTTCCAGCCGGGCTTGAACTTCAGAGTGGAAGCAGATGTTGATGCAATATCCAACAGTTTTGATTGGGAGATAAGAAGCAGATGTTGATGGAATATCCAACAGTTTTTACTGGGAAATAAGAAACAGTAGCATTTTCTCATTGTAGAAACTGAAAGCTGTTATATCACATTACCATGTGACCATCTGTGCAAACTATACAGGAATAACAGGAGAAATAGTAATCAGAAAATGTGTCATTGATTTTGTGAA
>KZ505649.1:2265946-2318158 GCA_002844005.1 Limosa lapponica baueri | reverse complement strand
AAAAAAAAAAAGACAGGAGAAATGGTCAGGAAATACCCCTCCTTAAGGATTTTAGTACCTACTACTTTAAAGGGGAATTTTCCAGAAAGAAATCCTATGCTTTTCACCTAATTTTTTTATGTCTCCACAAGATACCTGGATGAATAAATCAAGATTTTTGAGAAAATTTTTTCACATCTCTTTACTGGCTGCATTTGAGTATGAACCAAAATTACCACTGAAAACTCTGAAGTGCTTAGAGCAGAGTGGTGTTCTTCCATCCTCATCACCATTGAAAGCCTTTCTTACTCAAGTGGACTACACTGACACCAAGAGGAATCAGCATGATTCTTCCATGCTAGTTATTGCCCCTTCTGGCAGGGAAAAGAGAAGAGTACTTGCTGCCTTTCCTCATTCTACCTTCCTGTCTTGTTTAAGCTTCCCTTGGGCCATTCTGATGAAGAAAACTTCTTATACTCCCTCATGTATCACATACATGTGTCTAGGAAAGTGAAGGAGAAGGAAACCAAAGCCCAGCTCCCATACCACACAACTAGATAGCTTCATGAAAAACTCAAAACTCAAGTTCTATACGGGAAAGACATCACACACTACAAAAACCCTCTCTGAACGAAACAAAATGCTTCCTTTTATGTTTGTCAGATCTAGGTATGATAATCCCTCTAAAAATCTGTCCAGACTTTTTCTTCAAACTCCAATTTAAGAAAACAGGAAGCTTGAAAATTGTTTTAAAGGGAATGCTACTACATAAGTTACATTAGTTAGAACTGAGTAACAGAAGGTTTACGCTTCAACCAGTAGCTCAAATAAGCTCTATTATTTGTAATTTCTAATAAACAAAGATAGGGATTGATACTAGGAAGGGGAAATACATCAGCAAGAGACATCAGAAAAGACCAAATACATTATCTTATATTCTGTCTTGAATAGGATCTACTACCTGTAGAAAACAAACTTTTGAAGAAAGTAGTGACAGAAGCAGTAATGGAATAAACTAGCGATGGCAAGCCACAAGGCAAAGAGAAAAGATGTGCTGCATTTCGTTCAGCAGCAGCAGGTGTCTTGTCCCATTTATGAACTCTTCCTGCCTAATACCAGAAAAGAACAGTTCTCTGACACAGCAAAACATCATATTTACGTGGTCTGTGTCTGTGCACACTAACTACATAATCCCACATAGGTCTTGGAAGACTCCGTACACTCCTGGACATCACCAGTATTTCTTCCAACTGTCAGGAAATACCTAAGAAATACCTATGTCCTCAGTGTTGATCTACGCATAGAATTGCAATTGCTGTCAGTTGCCTCCTTAGTGTCAGTAAAAGCCTGTGTAGGGGATGTGACGGTTCCAGCTCTATAGGTGTCAGCATGTTGACACATACTGAAAGGTACATTTGCATTTACCTTTGGAAAACTCTCCCATCTATAAACAGAGGAAAGATACATCCAAATGCTATTAGCGAGATTGCAAAATAACTAATTCAAAATTAGGAATTATCACCAAAAGATGTTCAATGAATTGTAATAGTTCTTTTTTTTTTTTTTAACAAGGGAAATCTGCCTATTTCAAAGAATGGGTTGGGCTTAAATACTGGGGATATCTAAATTCTGCAGTCAGTGAGATTATTTTCTTCCTCATTTGTTGAGGAAGTTATAAATTACAGTCCTTTCCTTCAGTTTTAATGCATGACTGGACAGCACAGCTAGATGGTTCAGGCAGTCAAATGCTGTACTAGACTAATTTAAATTTAAATTTAAATAAACTTAAAGTTTTTCAGAGGGAGTCATCACAAATCATGTGATCCTCACTGCTTCATCCTAAGTAAACAGAAGTTATGCTTTGAATATATAAATTAAGTACAATAAAAGGTCATGTTCTAAGCACCTCAAACTGATAATTCAAAATAAGTAGACACCTTTGACTGTAATTGCTCAGTGCCTCAGTTCCTCGTCACTGAAAGACAGAGCTTATATTCTTTTATTGTAATACAGCGTGTGCTATTGGAAACTGTCATGGAAAAGCCAATGAGGAAATGAAAAAAATCTATCTCAAACCACAAGTCAAGTGATAATTAATAGAACCTGAGGCCGAACGAAGGTAAAGCAAATTATCGAATAGTCAAGCGAACACTGAACACTTTATACATTAAAGAAGGCAAATACTGTGAACAACTGTGGTGTGACCATGTAACAGGAGATTATCTGAGTGTGAACACAAATAGGTTCCTGACAAATCTTAATCCCAATGACTCAAGTTTTGAGCAACTGATTTAATAACCCTGAGTTACTTCTGCTCTCTTCCTTCAACCATTTTAAAAATTAATAATGTAATATTTATTCCTATTGTCCAAGTTTCATAAAACACAATGACCACAGGAATGTCATTCAACTTCTCTGAAATTCTCACAGTTCCCATTTACTTGCTTTCAGACAATTTTTTACCAACATCTTCATTTACCTCCTACTCCAGAGTTCTTTCCATAGGCTTTTATCTCTAATGTGAAAGCCTGTCAAATTCTTTTTGAAATGTAAGGATGCTACAGCCTCTAAATGTTCCTTATCTTTCTTACCACTAATACCTTCAAAGAACTCAAACAGATTAGTTCAGCATGACCTCTTCTGCCTGAATTCATGCTGGTTATCCTTTATCAAACTGTTTTACTAGTGTTATTCTGCTGCATCTTTAAAATAGATTTCCAAAGATTTTCTCACAATCGGGGCTTTGGGATATTGTTTCTTCATTTTTCTCTCCCTTGAGACAACTATTGTGCCATCTAAGAAACCTCAAGCACTGTATCAAATATTTAATTAATCTTCATAACATCAAGTGAGAGTTGAGCAGGTTTTTTTTTTTTAACATTAGATACTTTGCAGTTTGTGTATGTATTTAATTAAGGTTATATCTATTCTCAGTGTACTGTATCTCAGGTCTTTGCACAGAATTTCTGTATTTGTTCCTTGCATCTTTTGCTAGCACCATATAGTTTCAGATAGTAAGCAAGTTGGCTCACGTTCTCAACAGATACCCACGCCCTCTGGCACATTTTCTCCACATGTACTTTTTAAGCGGCCACAGCTATTTGAGTTAGTGCTAGAACGGGAAAGAAAACAAGAGGGACTCATTCTCAGACCACGTCTCAGCACCTAAGATTTTTACAACTCTTCTCCGGAGTTGCATTTCACTACAATTATACAGGACTGCCAACAATTTTCCGCTATTTCTAGAAATACCTTCAGGGCAAGAAACTTACCTTGACATACCTCCCACCAGCCGGAGGGGCACACTTACATTGAACTGTACATGAGCAGAGAAGGTAGGGTAGGTAGGAACACGGACAGGTGACTGATTAGTAAGGCTACTGATTAGCAAGACTACTGATTTACAGACAAGAGAGAGAGCTTGTGTGGCAAGTCAAACCACAGCAACAGATTTGGTCACTGTTATGAGCTACTACAGGTCTAGTTTTCTTCTTAGATTGTGTGACTGTTTCTTATGTGATTTTAGCCCCTCTCCTCTCAAAACCAATACTCACTTGCAATAAATCCATATTTATCGTCTACAAATAACAAACCACCTCACACCACACCTTCAGCCTTAATAATCACAGAATTACATGGGGTTGGAAGGGACCTCTAGAGATCATCTAGTCCAACCCCCCTGCCAAAGCAGGTCCACCTAGAGCAGGTTGCAGGAACTTGTCCAGGTGGGTTTTAAATGTCTCCAGAGAAGGAGACTTCACCACCTCCCTGGGCAGCTTGTTTCAGTGCTCTGCCACCCTCAAAGTAAAGAAGCTCCTCCTCACGTTTAGGTGGAACTTCTAATATTCATTCAATACACGCTTACACACTTACACCTCTTTGTCCGGTAACTAGCTTCTCTTTTTCTCGGCCTGTCCTTCCAATTAGAAAATCTACTTTTCATAGTGGCTACCATCAGTTTACTGATTTCTATTTCATTCTTCATGCTTATTTCAACACTAACACTAAATAACAGTATTTCTTTGCATTTTGATGTTCTCAGTGTGTTCTTAATTCTATTAAGCCACAATTATTTCTGTTCCTTTTTCAGGTATTTTAAGTTTTCAATATGACTTCCAAGTATGGATTACTCAACACTTTTAAATATCTCTACTTTCCAATGTGGATCTTTCAGATGTTACTGAGTTTTCCTGACCTCATTCCATTTTCCTTCAAAGTCTCTTTTTCTGAAATCAAGTATTTTCATACCACTGCTTATACAACTGATTTTTGGTATACTAAATTCTAGGTGTTGTCCCAGATGAACTCTATTTATCATATTTGACTCATAGCCTGTAATTTTTTAAGTCTAGTGTAACTTTTGACTTTATTGATTGTTTGGCATCCTGCCTCTGAGACTGAAATCACATTTGTGGCTTAGGTTACACTGTCATGATGTCTGGTTCCCGTTTCTGAGAGGGAATTTCCCTGCATAAGAAGCAGCCGCTTCTGGCCTTTTGTGTTCTCCTGTATCTGCCTCTGCTGGAGAGTTCTGCCAACTTTGAATAGTACAGAGTCAAGACAGGACATTCACTGACATCGCTGGAGATGAGTCCCAGACCAAACACCAAAGCTTGCTTATTCTCCCCTCACAGATTATTCTCCTCTCTCTCTTTCTTCTCTCCCTTGGTTATTTTTGCAGCATTCCCTTTGCACACTCCTATCTCTGAACCTTCTATTTCCTTCTTTTCTATTTAAAAACAACAAAACAGTCTTTCCACCTCTGTCATTCTGCTCAAGAGGATGCTATCCAGCGTCCAACACTGCAACACGCTGTAACCCAGAGTCCCACCTCAGGGTTCACTCCGGACATCGTGTAGCGAAGCAGAAGAGGCTGACAGTGCCCTCACATGGCCTCTTGGGCAGCATGTTCTTGGTACCAGCTAGACCCTGCTGTGAGTACTGAGAAGCTCCTGCTAAGCTGTTGTGTTTATGAGATCATTTGTGGGAACAGGGTAAACAAGAGTTGCTTGTCTCTATCCTTATTCTGTATTTAGCTGTCAGAAATGATTTTTTTGGCCAACTGCTCAGTGTTTAAAACCACTGTTCTTTTTTTCTGCTTTTGCTTCCTGCCAGATTTTCCTATTATTCCTATAATTATCTACTTGAATGAATTTTTTACTACCAAGGTATAATGGACTAGTTTAAATGAGTAATTCATCACACAACCCAAAGATGAAATTGGTTAAAGCTTGATTTTATAATACCTATAGTTACATTTGTTGATGATTATACATACCATATTTTATAACATGAAAAAAGAACTACAAGAACCTCATAATAGTATGTAATCCTTAAGAATGGAAGTATTATATTATTTTCCCATCAACTTTAAATACCTAAATCAAATTAATCTATCCTGGGCAACTAGCCTGAATATAGTGAAGTATGACACTCGCAGGAAGAATATGCCTTTTGGTATTACTCTTTATCTCCCTGTTTGGAAAGCAACTATAATAGCAATGCATTCTTTCCATTGTTTGTCTTTTTTCAGGGACAAACTCTTATATATGCATATCTAGTGTCACCTTCTTACACACACACACACACACACACACTAGATAGACCTTTTTTACCAACTTTATATGATGACACAGGCTTAGTATCATCATCATAGTGTTTTCTTCAAACAGTTCTCTTAGAGTTCTTTCTGGATTGGTATGTTGCATACAAACAGCTGAGCTACCAAGTTTATGATCTAGAACAAACCCCAAAATCAGATCTTCACTGGGAACAGCCTGATTAAAGGAACAAACTTGTACTCTGATTTCAATGGCAAACATCAGTCCTCTGTTCAGTAGAAGAGTTAAAAGTGTTAGAAAAACAACTTCCCTATCTGAAGCATAGACGACATTCCCTCCCTTTTTATATTTTTTCTTTTATTGAGTAATTTTAAATACCTGAATTCCCAAAGGAATTAAAAAATCAACAATAGAATATGTTAATACAGAATGAACAAGTCTTGTCCAGAGCCTATTAAATTTTATTTTTTTATTACAAAAACATAACAAATCTTTTTAAAAAGGGGACAAATACAGCCTTGATTTGCCTTCTTTTTAAAGCTTCACAATCTTTTTGTATGGACGGAAAAACCCTGGCAATGAGACAATTTTGTGTAAAAATCAGAGTTAAAACATCATTCTTAATAAGATTTATTGTTTCTCTCGTAATTAATCACATTCAAAATGTAAACTTCCTAATGTACTCACTGGCTCAAAACCAAACAACGTTTATTTATTTATTTATCTTGTACAGGCATGTTTGGATTTGGTTGAATCCCCACACAGCAGTTTGTGAATTATGCATGTAAAAAGCAAAAAATACCTGTATTGAGTACGCACACATACACAAAAAAATACAACCTAAAACAAAAAGCCCTACACATCAGGCTTATCAATTCTCTACCATTTGCTGTGGAAGAAAAAGATAAAATTCTCACTTCTGTCTTTGCCAAGATTGCCAATTCAGCTTGTAAACTCTAAAAACAAAATCGTGTTTATTTGAAGTTCTAAAGAATTATTTAAATTGCCCTCTTTAATGTTCTCTCGTAGGCATTCTACATCTTTCAAATACCTGTATGCATTATCGATTGTGGTACACAAAGGATGCTTTATCTTCTTGTTCATGGTTCTTTGATTTAAATCAAAATGAAATTAAGTCACTCAGTTTTAAAACTCTTTTTCTATGCTTTTTTTTACATCCTTCAAAAGAGTTTGCTTCCTTTGGTCAGTAACCATTAAGACATATTTCATTTTCACTTCAAAATAGCTAAATAGAACTATTAAATACAGAAATGAACACAGAAGGTTTTACATAGTGAGGTTGGGGACAAAATTAAAGGCAATCAAAATACAGCTTAAGAAACAAATTAGTAGTTCACTCCATTTTTAGCAAGGACAACTGTTAGAAGGAGCAAAAAGAGGATATCAAGTGGAATGAGGATACGTAAATAACTATCGATGTCCAAATTGGAAAAAGTAATACATTAAAGAAAAAACTATAGAGCTTACCAAGCTCAAACCAAGAGATGGTTTTATCTCATGACTAGATACTACTGCAGCTAACATAACATTACTCAAGGACAAGTATCAGCAAGTGCATCAAGTGACTGTAAAACATCATAACTAGGCTTCAGAAGGGTAAAAAAACCTCACAGACACTGAATACATCTGTTCATGACAAAGACTGTATTTTCACACAGTGCTTTTGGTGCCTTGCCTTTTGTAAGGCTAAGAGCCCTTTAGCTACAGCTCTGTATCCCTTCACCCAAGCCGCCAGGGGAGTATTTTCAAGAGCCTCTGTGACAGTATTTTTCCCGGCTGTTCTCATGCAATTTCTCTTGTGCTGTTATTCCCATGGCCTTGTACCTGCAAACCCCAACAGTGTTGTTATGGTGGTTCTCAAGGGAAGCAACTGTCACTGGTCACTCATTCCTTCTCCTCTTTTCCTAGCCCTTCATTGTAGCTCTTGGTTTACATTCGGGCGAGCAATATATACATGCAGAGAGCTTAACAGCCAAGCAGCATGCGGCACCTTCTGCTGATCTAAGCGTGCTCCAGTCAGTGCTAACAGCATCATATGTGGGAACAATCAGCTGGGAATCTGAGCGGGTCCTGAAAAAAACTACAGAATTACCATGGGAAAAATACTATGGGGGAAAACACCTGCTGCACTAGAGAGGATACACAGGGAAGGATGCTCGCCTGGGGTACCCCCTGGTGCTTCCTCCCAGCTGGCCACTGAGGGAGTTTGCCCTTTCTCTCTCGTTTCCTTTCCTCTGGTCTTTTCTTTTTTCCATTTTCCCCCAGAAGTAACTTTTACCATTAGAGTCAATATGCGCCATCAGCCACAGATCCCTGCTAGGAAATCTTCACATGTGAATTTGTCTCAACGTTTTTTGTGTACCAGCCAGGTTATCTGCCCCAGCAGAAGACTGGCACTCTGAAATAGGAGACATTCTGTCACTCTTGTGTCCCTGCTAACGAAGTTTCAAGACGACCAAAAGCCTTCTTTGCTAGTGTTCTTCATTTCTCATTTTCTTAACCACCCACAGAAATAGTTTTGCCAAAAAAAGTGTTTGAACCAAAAGCCAAGTAGACTCAAACATGATTTTGCTGAAATATAGAGATGAGACTTTCAATACACGCTTTGGTGCATTCAGTGTATTTTGTACTTATCCTGTAATTTCAGCACATGTTCCCTTATTTTTTATACCTGGAATTGACAAGACAATTTAGAAGCTCAGTTTGAATCATTACAAAACCATTGTGGTAGATGGTAAGTGCTCATTTCCTTTCTAATCTGAATGTGTTGCCACAGTGAGAAACCTTATGAGTTGTCCTAGTTAAGAAAGAATGAGTAATAAAGTGTTCCTTTCATACAACCACATACACTGGCAAAGATGACAAATGACAGAAGACAATATCCATTCTTTCAACACACAACTTTTTTCCTCCTAACATCCAAATCAAAAGTCTTTTGCTGATACTGGCTTTAAGTAACATTCCTTTGGTCATCCATCATCACAGTGATTTCAGCAACATCATTGCATTGGATAAGAATTTACCATAGACTATTTAAATGTGCATTGAAAACAAAGTTCTATGAAATATTCCATATCATAATTATCTGTTGCCAGCATAGAATGCATCAAAACTCGTTTTCTAAGATTTTGAGCCTTCAGCTGTTTCGAGAAATTACTGTGGCTGCAGAAGTCTATTTTCTCTATAAGAGGTAGGTTCTGGCTCCACAAGAGAATTTCTTGGGTTGTGATACAAGTTTGAGGTCTTTATAACTTTTCAGAAAATATTTCAAAGAGGATAATCAAGTTTGTTCTCACTGGTAAGCAGTCAGGCAACTCACCTGGTCATCTTGATTACTATTCAGATCTAGTCCCCTCTTCTTTCAAAAGATGAGAGATCATAACATAATATGAGTAATAGGAAGCTCAAAAATTTAGAACAACTTTTTGAAGAGCAGGTAAGCAAGATAAAAAGATAGGAGATAGTGAAAAGGAAATATGACTGAAGAAGAGTAAATAAGGAATTTCTCTTCCAATACAAAACAAAGTGATCACCAAATGCAGAATTGGGGCTGATTCAAAATAAGGTGGTGGTTCACTAAGACACAGTGAAGCTGTGGAAGTCCTTAGGATATGGTAGCTGATAAAAATGGACATGAGTTTAAGAGGAGAAAAATTCAAAGTGCGTCACTTCTGGTCCAGGAAGGTAAAAGCATCCAAAATTCATACATATTTACTCTCTTGTACTCCTTTTTCTAGACACGCACTCATGACTGTTTTTGAAGACAGGATACTAAGGTAGGTGGATCTTTGCATTAGCTTGGCGTAACATCGCTTATATTAAGTAAAAGCTGCACTGCTGTAAATCACTGAACTTAATCCTTTTCTGTTATGAAGGATTACTGTGTAATAAAAATTATTTTGAACAGTGACATTTGAGATTTTATTAATATTACTTCTCAAGTTTGTTGGACTGGAGTCTTGTAACAAGTAACTATCTCCACTTTGGCTTCCAAGTTTCTCTGAACTAAGCATTTTCATTTTAAAATACAGTCCATATAGTAGAATAATCTTGATGGTATATATATGATAATTCTTACAAGGGTTTACCAAACCTTATTTACCTTTACCATTAACAATTTGTTACTTGAGTCTGAACTTTCATAGCTTCAATTTCCAGAGTTTGGGTGATTTATTTCTGGTGTACTGCAGATTAACCCTGTTATCAGATATCTTTTTCCTAGGCAGGTACGTTTACCTTTAATCACCCCCTTGATAAGCTAATCAGATCAAGTTTCTTGACTCTTTCACCACAGGAAAAGT
This sequence comes from Limosa lapponica baueri, assembly GCA_002844005.1. NCBI lineage: Eukaryota > Metazoa > Chordata > Aves > Charadriiformes > Scolopacidae > Limosa > Limosa lapponica. The sequence continues at coordinate 2,308,296 of KZ505649.1, read as the reverse complement.
TTTCTAGACCTTTGGTCATTCTCATTCTCTAAATAAGCTTATCAGCATCTTTCTTGAACTATTGACACATAAGAACTAGTTAGTATACTTCTGTAGGAGTTGAATTAAACCAAAGATACTGTTAAAATAACCACTCCACTCCAAGTAAGTAATCTCTCTTGGCTTCAGAGTCACACTAGGAATTGTCCCATCATGACTTCCAATCATCTCCACAACAAAGCTGAGTATTTTTAAGTATGGTCTGAAATCTTTGTATATACAAAGATATATCTATATATCGATATACATATATGATATATGGCTTGTTCTTTAACACTTCTGAGATGATACTGATACTGCCTGTAAAATTACCAGTCATGACTCCTCCTTTACCAACAAGTCCTTTTGAATTGTAGTATTCATCCTTAAGGTACCTGCAATATCTAAAGCAACAATTTTATTTTGTCATCTAAGTTTTTTGCTGTCCACTAGACACCAATGCATTTGATAGCTTTTCCCTTATAATTTTGAAATTCATCATATATCCCATTTTTAATTTATTTAATGCATGCCATTTTGATTTCTCAGTAGAGAGGTAATATCAAATCAATTGTATTAGGAAAGCCTGTTCTACTATTACTGTCATCTTTATCAATGCAATTTGAATTTAACCAAAAAAAAAAGTATATATTGCTTCTAAAATTACCAATTAAATAGCAATCATTCTATTTCCTCTTTGAATTATGTAGTAGTAGCAATAATAAGTTTTTAAAAAAACCTGTTAATTGAAATAACTTTTTGACTGTGAACATGCTGTGTAATATCAACTCCTACTATCCTTCAAAAACCACTTTTTGTTCCCTTAACTTAGCTAATTACACTTCTGTTTGTAGTTCTCACCACCTGTTAAATTTTCTGTAAATTTCTCAGATTTCTTCTGATTGTATTTACATCAGTAGCTTGAACTTTTTACCTATCTGAAAGTGTACACATGCACACAAATATATACATGTTTTTAAACTGCCTTCAGATTGCATTTTTCTTGCTGCTGTTCTTTTCTATCCCAGTTTATTTCTAACCAGTATTATTTCCTAGTTATCTTGAAAATTAATTGCTTCCCAATTATTATTCCTTTTCTTGTTTAAATACTTTCTCCCAGATTACGTGCCTTATTCTATGAAATCAGCTATTTAGGAACAGCACCTATCATTCCTTATGACTTAGATTTTAATTCATTTTAATGCAATAATTAATAATCCAGTATCTTTTACAGATAATGTCATTAATCTTCATTTAACAGGTCAGATGCAGAAAGGATCTCCGAATCATTAACTCAAACTTAAAAAGTAACCTCTCCATACTTATGATCTAAGAGCTCTGGGCTTACCCTCTCTTCCCTTTGCCAGTCAGTATTTGCAGTGGCAGGATGGTTTCTTAGTTGTGATATTCTGAGCTACTTGTAACTCTTGAATGTGATCACAGATGAAAGAAATCTTAAAATCTATCTCACTCACTGATATTTCAATCACTTCATCTCTTGTGCATTTCTCACTTATCTTGATAGGTCTTTCTCATTTTTGCTCTTAGCCAGCTTCACAAGATGCTGTTCTTTTTTGTGCCATGGAATTCTGATGTATACCATCATGTAGGTAAGCAGGTTTTTACCATTCCAAATCATTCACAAGAACAAGTATCAGAAAAAGAATGGCATCGTTGGGACTTTCCAATTTAATAAACATAGCTGATACAACAGGCAGCCCTATAGCAAGAGGAATCTGCCATTAAAAGTAAAACCAATCCGCTTCAAGTAAATTACTTTGACAAGTAATATGCAAGGTCACATATACCAAGCGCAGAATAGATCTTGGAAAATAAGTTTTCTAAAACATCAATATGGAAGATGTATCACAGGGAAGAGATTTTAGAAAATGTTACAATCAATGGCAAATCACCTGCACAAATCTATGAAAAAGAATCCCATGAAACTGAGTTAATTCTTTTTTTTTAAAAAAATAAGCATTAAATAAGCTTATAGTCTTGCTGAGGACACCATGATGGATATTAGGAAGCTGACATTTTAAGGAGTACTAAAATAAGAAAAATAAAAAAAAAATTATGACAGAAGAGATAAAAATATTTCTTAGAAATTTATTTCTGATGTAGGGTGTTGCAGTCAAAATATAGAACTGACTAGTTATTCCCCACATGACAAATAAAAATTATTGGGACTATTTTACTTCACTTTTACGACTGAAGAGAACAGAACACCTGTTTTTTGCGCTGTTCGCAAACATACTGATAAAATATCTCAATTCTGGTGTATTTCACTTCAATTGACTAGGGTCATTATTCTTTAAGTTGTACACACCTGGAATAAGTCTGCTTATTCTGAATTTCTATAGCTGAAATACTGTAAAAATCTTCCAATTCTGTGCCTAACTTGAGAAAAGGAGGGGGAAGTTAAAATATGTTTGAGCGATTTTAGATCTGTTACTATCTTCTGAAGGGATGTGAGATGAAAAACAGTTAGAAAACACAGTGTGGGATGAAAGAAGATCAATGAAGGCTGAAAGAGGATTTAATTGATTGTCATTACAAGCTGCAGCAAAATAGAGGTCAATTAAATGAGTGAATTGCAAATAAATATACTTGTAATAATAATACTAAGCACTTATTTAAAACATAAGAAGTGCTTTGCAAACAGTTAATTACTCTGTACAAAGAAAAAGCATCAAACAAATTACATGGACTGGGGAAAAGCAAAGTTATGAAGGTCAGAAAGTTGATTTAATTCCTTTTTTTCCCCCCAAGCTTTATTTTAGAGCAGCATTTGTTCTACTGTAATACAAAATGAGTTACCTTAAAATATGAAGACAAGGAGTGAGAATCGGCCATGGCTCAACAAGTTTGAACTACTATCTCATTTTAAAACACTCTTTTTGTCTCTTGATGACTAGCTCACACAGCTGACACTGTTTTCTTAAAGGAACAAAGAAATTCAAATGTCAGAACAAATACGTCAGCTATAAATGAAGTAAACTTTTAAGTCCACGAAGAAATATTTCATGTTTGTATAGTAAACTGTAAAGAAAAAAAAGACAAATTTCTATAAATGTAGATTTTTAGTCATGCATATTATGATCTGAGCCTGTGATTCAAATGCAATTTAAAGCTGTTTAAACCCATTAAACAGCTTAGATTGCTGGAAACAATACACTGAATGCAAGTCTAAAGGAAATAAAAGCAAAGCAAGGGTGTTGGAAGTCAAACACTTGAACATGTATTTAAGAAAAAATCTGGAAAACTTAATTAAATAGAAATGTTTTGTATTTGTTGGGGTTTTTTTGTTTTAATTTACAACAAACAGTAATTTCTCCATGCTGTTGATAGTATAGAAGCAAAATATGCTTTCTTGCCTTTTATTTTTTTCTTTTTTAAGAGAAGCTGTGAATACATTAGCAATCCCATTTGGACAAACAGTGCAGTCTAAAACCAAATCCTCTGATTCGCTTCACTGCATTTCCTATGGGCTTGCTCAGTTCTCAGAGCAGTTTTGTGAACAAATTAGATTTGAAAAAACTAAACTAGAAGTACTTCACCAAAGTGCTCTACAATTTTGATGTGGGTCACATGCAACTTCAGCACCACTAAAAGTTCTTAAATCACAGCAAACATGAGGAGGTTCCTCTACCATATAAAGTGACTGCCAATGACTACGAGTCCTCAACTCGTTCTTCAACTGTTCCTTCTTCAGTCACACACATTTCTGGTCTGCAATCTTTTCTTTACCTGCCCTTTCTTCTACTACAATTGCTCCTTGTTAAACTTAATTTCTTCTACTATAACTTATTTACTACTTTCAACTCTCTTCTGGCCTATCAGCCAATGGCTACCTCTTCCCACTCTTGGAAAACGCAGGTGTGACTTGGTGCCCCAACAATATGATACCACTTATAAGCCTTAACCTCTCCGAGAGGGCTGGCAGTGTCTTGGGCAGAAGCTCAGCTTGGTGACAGCACCAGCAAGTTTCTAACTTGTGACTGCAGTCTAGTACAAGTGGAATGCTTCACTTAGCCAAAAAAAAGATGATGCCAGGTTTCTTGAAAACCAGGAACAATAATCATACTTTGAGGTCACTAAGGCAGACTTTAATCCATAAAAACAGGGCTTCAGATAAGAGCACATCACGGAACCCTCCAGCTTATTTGGAGCACATCCCTGAGATCTGCAGGTCATTTGAACTCAAACTGCCAGGCTTGCCATGTGGGAGAACATGAAAAGTCCACACCATCCATCACTGAAGTATAACTCCTACATGCCTTCCTTACATGTTTATCGCTGGGGGTATAGGGACAATACGGGGCAAGTGGCTGACCAAAATATGTCAATGGATCATCATGAGTTGGGGAAGGCATGGTCACTCAATGAATAGCTCCTTTTAGTCTCTGCGTAGTGCTAGGTGCACCAGGGCACTTGGCCACTAACTGCTTTGTATACAGAAATACAGAAGTTATTCCCCTGTGAGGACACTTCGGACCACAAGTATGACCCTTTGCATGCTGATAATCCATCGCAAGGTGGGAGAAGCATAACCACTCATAGGAGAGAGAGTTATATACAGTGTGGGAAAGAGGATGGAAGCTCTTCTCTCGCTGGGAAGAGGGGGAGAAAAAGACTTCCTTGTTGAAAGGTTCTTTTCCACAGGCCTGATTAGTTGGTTCTACCCCTGATTTAATCCTTATCAAGAAGTTGCCCCCTCTCTCCAAGCCGTGCCCACTACTTTCACATCCTTTTTCAAGCCTCCTGCTTTCTGTTCTCTCTCAGAGTGCCTACTTGCAGATCTCCCAGCAAGCAAAGCCTCTCCCCCTTAGTCTTGAACAGTGATTGCTGCTCCCACAGTTCTTTAGTTCCCTTTCTACTCCCTCCTCCTTTCCCTGGGTAGCAACCTGCAGAGCTCCCAGAGCAACCAGCTAGCCAGATCTTCTACTGCTACATTAAAAGGTTAAGCAAAGGAAACATGGGACTGTGGTTTAATGGGTGGGTAATTAAGCACCAGAGGATACTGCTGAGGCTCCCGGGCCTCTGCGCTGAGAGGCAGGGTTTAAGGAGGTAAGGAATTACCAGCAGTGAATGATGCTCACGTAAGGGATTACTTGTAAGAACTCCACTTATGCAAGTCTGTAGGACCTGTTGTACCACATCCAAGGCTGTTGAAAGAGCTGGCTGGTGTCATAGCAAAGCCAGTCAGCTTAACTTCAGCCCAATGGAAGATCATGGAGTAAGTCCTCTTGGATCATGTTTCTGGGACATGAAAGACAAATGCCTGAGTAGGGGGTTGGAGTAAAGTCCTCCGGAGGTGCCTTCCAACCTGAATATCACCTGGAAAATTTACAGAGACTTATGCCATCAACAGTGTTTTCTATATAGGAAAGTAAAAAGGCATTGAAACAAGTGTGCAGATAATGGAAGCATGCTAAAGAACAACCTAACATTACAGAAAAATCTAAATACAGACATATGAAGTGTACCAACAACTACAATTCATAAAAAAAATGCCAAGTGTAACCTCATTTTCTGCAATCTTATTAGCAATCTGCATAACCCAAATCACAAGTAGAAAGAGCACTGTGTCAGAAGGGGCACTGCACATCTTTGAGTATAAACTTGGCAGGTAGTATGTATGTACTGTAATGTAAAGCTTAAGAGAAAAAAAACCAACAAAAACCAATAAACTTAGAGGGTTTTTTATTCTTATAAATATCAGCTATTGTTCCTCATAAAGAAACCCTTTCAAGTTGAAATATGCATTACTAGAAATGATAAGCCCTGGAAATTCTACACAGATGAGAATAGTAGTAACAGTAACGTAGAAACACTGAGCACTTGCATAAAGCTGATATAAAGAAGCCTTAAGACTTCTGGAGACTGCAATATGACAGTGTGCCACAACTAATATCTGTACAGACAGCTGAAGCACAGTCTCTAGGATAAGACTTTGCACCACTGACACTGGATGCCTGAAACAAAATGTGATTCAGGAAGGAAGGAGAAAGGAGGTGGGGGGAAAAATCCAGCAAACGCCAAACCCCTTTTTGTGATAACTAAGAGAGTAAGAGAGTAGCATCCTATGTATTAGAAGGCTTTCCATTAACACTTTCACATGACATTTGAAGTGTGATGACATAAAGACACAACTGAAAACAAGACTGAGCAGCTCTTTCCTTGTCCTTTCACCAACAGTGCTACTAACTCTTCCTTCATCGTTTTAGGTTCTCTCTGATACTACGACCTAAGACAAGACAAAAACTGTTCTAATCTTCAGGAAGATTTCTTCTTGAATCGACAGACGAAGTCACTGCTTAAGCAGTACATATACTTTGTTTAGCAGCCATGCTTATGAGCTTATTGTACTGTTACTAATAACAACTGTTTTATGAAATATGAACACTTCAAGATGCCAAAACAAGCTTTATTCTACATTTCTTCTCTCATTTAACCTGATATTCTTCTGGTTGTATATTTTTCCATGTATACCAAATTTACTATTTTCCTTCTTGGTTTCTGGAGGGTTTTTTTCGCTAGCTATTATCATACCTCCCATTCTCTCTTTCTGAAAGAGCTGTTTTTTAAAAAATTCTAGTATCTTAAAAATACTGCCTTTTTTCTCCTTGGCAACAAACCCTCCTGTTTTTTCCTTCCTTCAATTGCTAAATTCAAATTGTTTTGTTTACCTTGACTAAGTTTGCAAAATTTAGGAGGCCATCAAGGTATGGGTTTTTTTTAGGAGTTTATAAAGGGTTGGGAATAAAGTGCCACTCCAACAATGGTTATTATAAGCAATTATGACTACATAATGATTATATTAATATTACTATTAAAATAGCAGAACTGAAAAACTTAGGTTTGGCTAAGTACTAAAAAGTATTAATGCTCATATGAATTCCATGTGCCTCTAATAATTTATTGGAGGACAGAAAGAGATATGATGTAATGTCTTTATCACTCACTCTACTAGTTGGAAACACAGTTGAGGCAGAATAACTTAAAACTGCACTAATGCTGATACTGTTACATATGAGAAAGAAGATGTAAATTGGTCACAATTGAGCTAATCAAATATTTGTAGCAGCAAAAGTTTTGAATTGAAAAGTGGCATTTTACTTAATGGCAATAATAATTCAGTTGTAGAGTTACCTCTGCTTATGGACTCTAGGGATGAATGAGATGACCCCATATGTCTCCTCTAGCTGAATTTTTTAATGATTCTATGAAACAAGCCAAATGAAACAATGTGAAATGACAGATTATATTAATCTTTAAATGAACAATAGAAACAGTATTCAATACTGTATGGAATTACCTTAATATAAAAAAGACATACAAGCTAAATACACCGTGAAAGCTTATAATATTAAACCTTTGCCAACAGCAGCCTCCCTTTACTAAAAGGAGCTACTGGTGTTATTGATAATGGGTCTGGCTATAGAATTCCTACATGAAGGGTTAAAGAAAAAATAATAACCTTTTTTTGAAAGCAAGCTATCATACTGCATCATCTTACTTGGATATTGCAAATGAGTGTTGATGTTGGGTTCCCTAAAGCAATTCAACAGGAATAATCAAGCCTAATGCTGTGGAAATGCAAGACAAAAAAAAGCTTGAAAAAAGACTGTAACCATCTGCAGTAGCTTGGGGGGAGCATTATGACTACGAGAAAAAAAGTTAGAAGAATATGCTATATTTTACATCAGTCATTTTCCACCATTTTAAAAAGCTTCTTCCATTTAAAGTCATTAGCCACAGCTAACATGACATCCAATTGATCATCCTCTCCAAGTCTTCATGCCTTAAATTATGATTTTTGAGACAATAAAGTAAAACAAAAGGCTTTAATCTAGGGTAAAATATTAGTTACTGTGGTTTCAATGAAATAAAATACATAAGCTCATACTAAATGCATCTGTTTGGCTCAATGCATTATGTACAAAGTGGAATTTGGGGCATGTGCTTAATATTAAATTCATTCTTAAATTACGAAATCAAATGTGTGATTGAGTGACATCTCTAAGCAAAGAACAGAAAGAATACGAGCAGTCTTGTACTGTCAGATGTTGTTTACAAAAAGAGTTTCAAAACACAATGAATTATTTAAAGGGAGAAAATGTGGGTGCACCTGTTAACAATGAAGGGGACTGCATAATTCTGCCACTTGAAAAAACTCGAGGGAATCTGAGACAAAATTCCATTCACCAAGAGAGACAGAACTGCACAAGCAGTCAGTCAATAAAAACTAGAGTGATCAGGCTTTCTGCTGTTTTCTGACATAGAAGACATCCTGAAAAGTGCCTTGGGGAGTCTGTTCTCCCACAGACATTTTTCAAACAGGTAGTCAGACTGCTAAAAAGAAAACGAGTTTGTGTAATTCATTTCTATCTAAACTTTGAGATAAAAAGGATTAAAATTGTAAGACACAGTCATCAAAATACATTTAAAATGAAGTGATAGACCATCTTCCCAACTAATTGCTTAGATGTTATCTTTAGTCAAAAATAGTTCTTTTCCTACTCAATTGTAAATTGGGTACGAATAATTACACTTTCTGTTGTAATACCTATACATCACTACATACTTGTTTCATCCTTCTTATGATGAATGTGTTTGTGAAGTGCTTATCTATACTGCAGTTAGATTAGAAATACAAAAGCACACCACATGAGAATGTATCAAAAATGATAAAAAGGACAAAAATGTATTTCATCTGTTAGATACTGAGCTAAATTGTAGCAAAGCATGTGTTTCACTTTTCTGCATGAAATCGCTCACATCATACGCTGAGATGCTACATACATGGCTATGATCTTTAGTGCATAAAAAATGTGAGCTTTTCTTAGCTTTGATTGTAACTATTTATATACTGTCTGGAATCTTTGGTATAGAAGTAGACACTTGGAGAATTCCCTTAATGAGCTCTTAGTCTATGCTAACTCATCCTGAAAAGAGCTTCTGTTTCTCACTTGCCTCCTGATTACTAGTAAGTGAACAGAAAAATAACGTTTAGTGTGCAAAACAGTAAGGCTGCCTCACACACAACTAACTCTGAACAGCTTGCTGGCCCCTGTGCAGGTAAATACCGTAATTATTGTCCCTGCCTTCCCACTGTTACTTTGTAATTCAATAACAGACCATCTGTAGCTCACTGCTGGTGAATCATCTTGCAACCTAAAGCATCGTTTGAATTATCTTCATACTATGTAGTGGACATGAAGTGAACACTATAAGCAAAATATTTAAGAAAACTAGCTAGGTATCTGAGTAGCTGCTCCTTAAGCTACTAAAGGAAGGTTTATAAAATAATCTAAACCAATCCCATTTAGCATAAGTAGAGCTTACCACAGAATGTTTCTACACAGCCATCCATACTATTCATTATTAATAAAGAGATGGTAATGAGATGACATTGAAATTTCCTTATATAACCAAGAATTTCAGAGATGTCCTTGCAAAGGAAATATAAAACAGCAAATAGACAACTAGCTATGTTCTCAAAGCAGCCCATTGCTCTGATATCAGATGCTAAGCTTAAACCATCCAGAAGCTTAAACCATCCCGAAGTACCAGAACAGTGTATTATTTCCCTAGATACCTACCACCTCTGCAGGAAAAAGTGGGAAGGAAACCTGAGAAAAAAAACAAGCCCCACATAAAAAGCACAACAATAAAATAGAGAATCCAAAATTTTCTTTCACAAATCTAAGCTATTAGAAACAACATTTATAACAGTCCTTTCCAAAACTTGGTAGCATTCTCAAGAAAACATAAATGCACTACAAAAAGCTGAATCTGTCTGGGCCTGCAGCTTGCTTTCAAAAGCTGCTTGTGATTTTGATATGGACTTTTATTTTATGCTAGTTTTATACCATATTTTCCACTCACCACAGCTACCCTTCCTGCCACAATATGCATTAGTGCAAAATGGTAATCTTGCCCTCTGGTCTTTCCTTTCAGGCATTTCTTTCCTTCAGAGAATTGTTTAAGAAGTTGGGGGGAACAGCCAACAGTTGTTGTTCATATGATAAAGAGCAACCATGAAAAAACCAATAAATCAGAACTCCTCCAGTTACATAAATATTTCTTCAGCAAATCCTGACAAAAAATAAACCTTAACTTCAGTAGTGGTGAGCAACAAGAGGCTAATAAGGCTAACGTTGGAGTATTTAGTGTCCTCCTTATTTTAAATCTATCAACACAAGCTTCTGGCACATGCATTTCTTTAACCAGTTTTGTTGTTGGGCTTTCGTTTTGCTTTAGGTTATTTGGGGGTTGGTTTGTTCTTTTTTTCAACTGTCCACATAAATAGGTTGAAAGCTGCAGAATAATAATAAGAGCAGAAAGAGCACTTGATCCTCTTCCCCAGTGATAATATATATATTGACATTCCAAGGAAACACGGAAGTCCAATGTACTTGCAGTACTTTGGAGAAGCAAAATCTGTGGAATATAACCTGGGAAGAGAGTAAGAGAAAGGACTCAAAAGTATTCAGTGTACCCTACTCCACCTTACCAAACTCAGAGAACAGCTTTATATTCATAAATGGCACCAGTCTCCTCTTTCCTTACCTTCTGCTTTATCATTCTGACCCATCCTGGGGTCAGAATTCCTGTGTGATTCAGTAAATCCAAAGAAGTGTCTGGATGCTGTGAATTACCCTGAACACTCAGCCTTGTACTCCATGTATCCCTTGTGCTTCCTCTTCTGTCCCATGTGCTGTAGGGGTCAGCATGAGAAAGCGCTCCTGTCTGCCTCAGTTGCTCTTCCTCACTCCCCCAGAACATAAAGCCTCCTGCCATTCATTGGCAACCTCAAAAAAGTAACCTACAAATTTCCAGGATCCACTAGCCAGGGAACAGATTCAAGTATAAAACCCCAGGGAACATACATGGAGAAGGCAATAAAGAGCTAGTGCCTCCTTGTCCTCATGCATCTGCCAACAAACATCAGCTTTTTGTAATCTGCAGGGGTGGTAACGTGTAACAGAAAAAGGAGAAGGGGGAAGAGGAAGGCTGCATAATGGTAACAAAGCTGTGGAGCAACTCCTGAAATAGAAGCAGTAACCAAAAGGACACCAACCTCTGGAGAAGTCAATGTGATATCAAGAAATAAAGTGACTTCAAATCTTCTTGTAGAGGTCATAGTAAACTGAGTTCACTGGGACACTGAAGCTTCCAAGGGTGGAAAGTGTGTTCATGAGATGCCCAATTTCAGAACAATTCTCAGCTAGCCGAAGTCAATAGAACTCAAAAGCTCTCATATTCACCTTCTGTTCCAGCAGCTTTCCCACCCAAGCTGTGTTTGCTGTACACTTCTGCAGAGCAGCGCAGAAGAAAGTGGGTGACAGTAACTCCCGGAGACAGGGCTCAGGTCCAGCAGAAAGGAAAAACAAAAAGTGATACACCCTGAAGTAGTGATCACCCCGCATACTGCCAAGGCCACATTTCCTGCTTGTGCGATGGGTCACACTCCGTACCAGGACCCCCTGACTCTGTCAGAACTTGATGACAAACTAATACCTTTCTGTTTCAAGCTCTTGAGCACACTCTTTACCTGAACCAATACTTCGGAGGAGTTCAGATCAGCCATTTGAAATCACAGAACAGCAAACTGGGAAGCAAGGGCAGCTGTGGACATGCTTGAGTTAGCTCACCCAACAGTGCTAATTTTTATTTTTTTATTATATAAATCAATTGGCATTTTTAAAATTGGTACCAAACCACATTTTTGAGACTTAAAAATCAAAGGTTGTACTTCACAATTTGAATCATAACAAAAGTAAAGCAATTTTCTTTTGTGATTTGGCCACACAATTCAGATATAGACTCTTTAATCTACTGCTTATTCTCAGTATGAAATTGGGAAAAATGCTATCATCCTTATCGACTTATTATCCCATTGAGTCATGTGAGAGAAAGAAGCTTCCCATCAATTTTGCAAAGTTCTAGAAAGCAATATTTTTTTTTAACACAGAAAGACCCTCCAGCAGGAGTTACCACTTAACAGTGTGTAGGATACAACCAGACATTTTTTGCTTTTTATTTGGCATAGTGAATATACAAACCAGCTACTGCTGGCTTATGCCAACTGTTTTCTTAACTATGGGACTCAACTGGTAGCAGTTTCTAGAAGCCCTGCCAAGATGACACCAAAAACTGACAGTTATTTTAATGCAGAACTTCTGAAAGCTTTAATAAATTTTATCACACCTAAGCCACTTTGTGATTACAAATATGGGGCTTGAAACCAGGTTTTCTTTTTTTTTTTAAATGTCATTTTATCAAGCCCTTCTCTTCTAAAGCTGAAATGTAAGCCACCAATAGTCACCCACCAAATCTTTTTATTTGCATATTTAGAGAATTAAAATTAACACTTTCAAAATTACATAATATAAGTGGATTTTAATAAATCTGTGATCCTGAGATATTTTGCCTCCCACTTTGATTTGACATCTTGCTTAGAGCTGATCTGAAAAGCTATGATTTTCTCTATTCTGAAGCATTTTTATTACCTTGTTCTATCAGTCTACTTTATCATTTGCAATTGTATTCAGCTCTCTCCTGAATGTGTTAACATTCTTAGATGACACACGTTCCTTGTATCTTTATTAAAATCAACACACCCCATTTCTCACCTTGCTTCTGTGTCACTTTTTGCAATAATCTTCACACATAAAAGGCGTTGGTAACTTCTCACAATGTGCCTATTTATGATTCCCATTGTAGTTTACAGGCCAAACTTGAACAGGTTGGCTTCAATGTGTATAATCTGCATTTGATTTGAAGCACTCGTACTTACAAGGGGCAACTATATATTAAATACTATCTAAGTGTTCAGGAAGGTAATTAATACCTAAGACAATTACTTCAGGCAAATGATGTGAGCCTAACACAGGAACAGAAATCGCACCACCTTGAACAACTGTGTCAACTGATGCTCAGAAAAGTTAAGGGTAATACTTAACAATGAAGTTTGATGGAGTGAGCCCTCGGGAAGATATGCTGAGGTTGAAGTATGCGAAGCACATAAGATGTAATATATGAGGCACCTAAGCCCAGTTCAAAGATTGCTAACTCACCTCATGAGAAGTAATACCGTTGAAAGATGGAGGAAAACAATGACCAGAAGACCTAGATTTGACAATACATTCTACTGAACATCTGCAAGACCTAAACTGGTTGATGTTTATAAAAGACCAGAAGAGAACCAAAGACTATGAAAAACAGAACGAAAACACAAGAATGCCACAGCAACCTACCGAAAGAAGAGCAAGATAAGAAACACCTCCGACAGAATAAAAGATTTCTTATTTTTAACAAATTCAGCAAATTCTACCTACATGAGGCTTGGGGGTGGGGAGTGGGGAATAAATTTTACACACCTAAAAACACAGTACTTCGCACTTCTGAGATCAGAATCCCATGATCTCTCTAAGAAGAAAATGTTGTAAGGATAACATCAGATCATTTGAATGTCAGAATTACAACATAACTTTCAAAAGAAAAGAGGCAAAAAACAATGGTCCCTAAAAAACTTACTCACTGCTTCTTCACACTGAAGGTTTTAATTTAAATAGAACAGATGAAGCAGACTTCTCAAGGTTGTTGTTTTTTCCACACTTTTCCAGGCTCCAGTCCTACAGTTATGTAAAATCTGTACCCATTATAGAATAAAATAAGCTTAAGGGAGATGCAAATGTTGTATTTTTCTTTATCATTATTTGTTAATATATTAACTCAAAATTCTACAGATGATTGTTGGCACTTATGTTTCTATTCTCCTTTAGCTCCATGTTACAAATAAAATCATTCTATGTTCCATAGTACCTCAGTACAATGCCGTTTATATGGGCTACAAAATGGTAGGATTGCAGCGTAACTTTGACCTTCACAAAGTGTTTCATTGGACTACTACTGGGCAATAACTGAGAAAATATACAGAGGCCTATACAATCAATAGTTCTGTCCCCACAGACTGGGGAGCTGGAGCAACTTTTTTTTGTTCATTTGATGGCTGGTCTTTTTTAAGACACGGAATAGTCAAAAGCAATCCCTTCTAATAGGAGAAATGAGCCATGGTTATGCTGAACATGGGCACCTATAACCCAATTAGGCATCCCACTCTCTAGAACCTTCCTCTGAACTTCAGTTTGAAGCTCTTCAGATGCCTTCCAGCATGGTCAGATAAAAGGGAAGTTTATCTGTGGGAAGCAGCTACGCAGTGAGAATGGGATGATCCCTTTTAACTAGTTCTGGAACCAAAAATAGTACCATTAAAAATTCAAGGCTATTGGGATCATTACTTTAGAAGTCATGAAAAAGAGAGAGATCATGAGGAAATCTAGGTAAAATCAGTGCTAAGCAAGATGCAAAGAGCTGGCAAAGTGGGAAAAACCATCAAGCATAAAAATAACAGTGAAAAAAATCTCAGTTTATTCTCGTGTTCTTCTTTAACTACTTAATTTGTTCTCCCTGTAAAACAACACCATTTTAATTCTAGCTAAGAAATCTCAGACAAGATTTGTGTAGACATGCAAAAAAAATAATAAATTTCTATTCCTTCTTGCCTATTGTGTCATCTTAGACATACAATTTTAGAAGGTTGTTTCCCATCCCCTAAGAAACCCTGAGTAGTTGAATTTTCTTCGTAGATAGTTCTTCTTATGTACAGACAAAAAATTCTACAATAAGGGCTAGCTATACCTCCAAAAAAATCCATAAGTAGCTTAAATTACATGAGGAAGCAAGATAATTTAAGGAACTAAAGTGTGAGTTCAAGAAATTCACAATATTTGTAAGTTGAAAAAGACTGCCTATTCCAATGACCTTGACTTGTTCTTGTCATGACAAGTTGAAACACTGTTACTAAGTAACAGAAGGGATTTCTTTTCGAATAAATGCACATTCTTCCATACAGTCCTGGAAATGAAGAGAGTACTCTAGACTTTTCCAAAATCTATACTACACATAATGCATCCCTGAAAATCAATCAAAATCAGACACAAGTCCTACAGGTTGTGGATGTTGCCCCCCTCCATTTTTTTTTTTCTGGATACATCTTTCTTCATTAATTTAGTATCATCAAGTGAGAATAAAAGTGTTGGTTTATTAAGCATAAATTGTGACCTGAGAATTAACATGTAGCTTACTTTCATTCATTAGTTTACAAGGTACACAAAGTACGGGGATGTTCATCACATGTCTTAGTTATTCAAGTAGAAAGAAAATCGTATTTCTTCCTGGAAGAGGTTTCAAAGTTTATTTTATTTATTATGCTGTGCCTTAGGATATTGGCCTTTTTAATTCACAACTGATTTGACAAGGACAAAGTTCAAGTGATAATTAGATTCTCTTTTATTGATTTTTGGCTGGTAAGTAACCAACCTAATCTTCTTGTATTCTGCCCTAACTTTGAGTCCTTTCCTGATTAACTACTCTGGACACGTATTTCAATTGTGTAGTAGCAGAAGTAAATACGACTCATATTCTGACATGTAAATTAGTGTAACAATTCAGTCAGTCCAATATGTATGCTGAAACGTTGCTTTTAGACTGCATATCTTTTGCTGGTACACAAGAAATACACCTGTCTTAAAGAGCATTCAGGAAGCTTTTGGGACAAAACCATTCTTTCTTTCCACTGTCTTTTAGTATGTTCTGTTTAAGAGAAGATTCAGATTAAACACCAGTTCTTAGGATACCCACATACTCCAAAAGGCGAAGGAAAAACTTATCCAGATTATTTGTTGAAATATTTGGTAATATACACATTTTACACAGAAAAGTTTGGCCTCTTCCTAGTTTGGACATGTAATTGTAAATGTTTGGTAGAAGGAGAGGAAAGATAAGCCACTGACAGATACTAAACCCTGTTGCATGGGATTCAAACTGATAGATTAAAGGACCAAAAAAACGTATCTGTTTTCTATACTAACATCCCACATGGAAGGATGCAGCTTCAGTTTATACAAGGGGATGGTTGCACAGATAGAGACTCTGCCACATGACACAAGAGCATCTGCTTTACCAACCACCATTAACAAAAGGCAAAGTCACCCTAGCCCCTGGGGTAAACCTGTACCTGCCTCACACCTGTCATACCATGCTCTTGGGCTTGAGAACCCCAGTCATTATTTAGAAAATGCTTGCTATTTTTTTCTTGGGTTGATACGGCAATTTAAGTTAAGCAAATTATGTAAGCTTATCATGAAATACGAATCTATCATAATCTTAACCATCAAAAGTTATCAAAATAAAGGAAGAGGCAAGATACTTTCTGAATCTGCTTAAGAAGCCAAAAAGCTGAAGTCTCTGGCACACTTCCTTAAATTAAAAAACCTCTCAGGAAAATAATATTCACCATGTTTACATCATAACGGGCAAACAACAACAACAACAAAATCCACAACAGATAAAACCAGAAGAATTAAGAAAGACACTCCTATGCAAATTCCCAAAGTTAAGAGACTTGCATCTTCTCAGATCTAGGGCACTGAAGAACTATTTCCAATGTAAGTCAACAAAGCAATGGAAATTAATTTTTCAGTTAAGCTTCAAAACTATTTGTATTACTGGCAGTACTATTTGTACTGGCAGATACTCTGAATCTCTAGAAAAATACTAAGAATATGACCTAGGGAGAAGTGATCAAAACAATTTCTGATCAATCCGAGATGTACAAATAATTTAAAAATCATTCCTAGGCAGTAAAAGAAAACACAGATGTTCAGCTACAATAAACCTTAATATAGCTAGATACTTTTGAGGCCAGAACATGATGTAGCATCAACTCTAGTGTGGTCTTAAGTACAGCATTACTAACGTTAGTTGATAAAATGAAACGTAAAGAATATTGAGTGGGTAATCAGTGTAGCTTCTAAACAAATTCATTAACAAAGGAACAAGATTACAAGACTAACTGAAATAAAAACAAGACAATATAGATATATGATTTCATTTCCAGAGTCAGTTAAACGCATGTCCTTTATAAATAAAAAACCCTAAATAACCCTGGTGTTTTCATTACAGCCAAGATGTATATAAAAACTTCCAGAAACCAGATATGAAACTATTTTAAATCTTTAACACAAAGATAGGTAAGACAACTCTCTTAAAAATATCCCCTACAAAATTATCGAGTATCATCACCACTGGACATACTATTATATCTATACACATATTATATCCACTGTTTACCTCACATAACCTCCATTTTTAAGCTCTTTATATGAAGGAAATTTGTCATGTGCAAACAAAGGAAGAGAATGAGCATTCTACCTCAGCATCCTTAGGTGTTGGTTTCTCAGCCTTTAAAGACAGCACATTTTAGGAGTAACACAAAAGCAAGAGTCATTTAAACTTTCCAGTTGAAAATACAGGTTTCCCTTTTTGGCCACAAAAGTAAGTCCTTTTTGGTGGAAGGAGTTAAGTAATGAGTTAAATTAATCCATATTAAAATAAAAAATAAAAGTAAACTTGACCATTGAGGAAAAACACAATATAGGAGAGTAACGCTTTCTCTTCATTACCCTTCATCTTGTTTCCCCACGCTATGAAGTCTGTCAGTCAGTACTATAGAGGTAGGATTTACCCTCTAATCCCATTTTACTCCAGAAAATTTCTCAATGCCACTCTGTGACACATATTTCATATCCACTCTTCCCACAGAGGGTTGAAATATAGTTGCTAAGATCCAAGATCAAGCTACCATCCACAATAAGGCAGCAGAAGTACGCACTTAATATACTCATGAACTTAGTATATACTCCATATTACATTTTTTACAGAGGGGTAAAGATATTGTTCTTCAATAGGTTTAAATGACTGGATCAAGACATCAATTTAACATCTTCTACACAAAATTTTACGTTATATCTTTTTAACAACAAATTTAACTCCTCTGTGAATAATTAAAAAATGTCTGCTGTTTTTATGTAGTTCAATCCTGGTCTGATTTGCAATGTATTGCTATGGAGACACTTTGATCTGGAATCTTATGCAATTACTGTCAAAATAATGAATTGCATGGGTGGTTTTTGTTAGTTTTGGGGTTTGCTTTGTTTTGTTTTTTAAATCAATCACATGGTTTTGATAGTTTTTACCACCCTTCAATATGTAAAGTAGAAAATCAATATACAAAGTATATTTGTAGCCCCTTTCAGTCACAGCTGATCTCAGAAGACTCAATGACAGGGCAGGGAATCAGAAACTAGAAGAGGAGCTAGGAAATATCCTTCAAGAAGTATTCATTTGGCTAGGGAATCTAAAAGGAGCAGACGTCAGTGTGGGATCTGAAGAGATTTTTATGAGAACATGCTTGTAGCTACACAACAAACACAACATATGAAAAGAATCAGTATTATCTTAGTCCAGAATTTTCAGAGCTTGATGCCTTAATTTAAGCTTGTAGGTTCTTACTCATTCACCAAGTACATAAGTTGATTTTATGGAGTACTCGCAGTATTCGCTGACATCAATAATATCAGAGGGTTCACAAACCAAAAACAATACCCTTTTCTTGATGCAAATATTTCAGTGCCTACACGGAGGCTCAGGACTTTAGAAACCAAGTTTGAAAATTCCATAGTTTTCCTTCAGTGTTTGCAAAACAGTATGTTCTCAGTTACACGGATATTTCATTTTGCTTTTATTCACATAGTTTTGAATATCCAAGCTATTTTTGACTATTACGGGTAACAGTTGTGTTTCCTCATTAGCAAAGCATATGAAGAAATCTTACCAAATAAAAGCAAATAAACCCTCATCCAAGCCTTGCCTATGTGTAAACTAAACAGCAAGTTTTAGCAGAAATATGTAAAACCAAATCTAAAATATGAATGAGGGTGTGTTAAGAGAGAAATGCCAAATTTACAAGCCAAAATTATAGTTCATGTATTGGGAATTTAAAAGGGAATGTTGTGAGGCCAGACCTGTACTCTGCATTATCACAACCAAAAGATTACCAATAGTCATGAATAAACTTTAAAATCCATCAGGAAAATAAATCTGGCATCTTTTTTTTTTTTTACTTCAAAAATAGGAAGAGTTTTCTCAGCCTTTTTAACAGCACAGAGGTTGACAGCCCAGAACCAAAGTTCTCCACAATATGACAAAGTTCAGATTAATCAATTATCAACAGAACTTAAGGTGTTCTAGGGCTGACATATAGTTGATAATTGTACTTCAAGAATATTGGCATATGCACTGCAGCTCTAATGTTAATATGAGTAAATTCTAAGGGAATATCTATACAAAGGATCTACCTCCACACTTCCTTGCTTTTAAGCCCATTCCCCCAAGTCGTCTCCATATAAAACACTTCCTGTGTGTTTATATCTGCTCACCCATACTGGTCTACGGATGAGCTTAGCAGTTTTTATTTATAAAAACAGACTGTGACATCCAATTAGCTGCTCAGCAGTGTAGCTGCTCAGGGGTCAGCAGTGACACTCAGAATTTTGGAACCACTCCTCAGGTATTCTTTTACTTGAATTAACACCGCTGTGACATTCAAGAGGCACACCCAGACAAGCTCTTTACCCTCTATTTTACAATGTCTATTCTATCGCTGCAGTATTCTGGTCATGTGTCCCCAGTAGTGCTGGAAGGCATCCCCCCATCATGCTGCTGTCTAGACAGGAGACAGCATCAGAGCTTCTAGTCAATGTATACAGTGATCTCGGCATAAATGTGCCTTTAATGTTTTAAACTAAATTTGTTACTAACTTTCTGTGAGCTGAGCTTGATTTAGCACACAAAGCTGGTGCTTCGATACCCAACTACCTGTAACTGCATTCTCAAATACTTACCCCTGCTATCTGTAGTTTAAAAAACAGTCAGGTTTCAAAAACTGTCTTTAAAAGTGTAACGTAGAACATGTTTTAAGATCTATGGATGATGGTGACTTACCAAAATGTTTTCAGTTATGTAATGACCAACTTTTAAGGCTGACATAAGCTTTGCTATACAAAAATAGAATTATTACTGCGTTCAAATATATTCTGCCTTGAAGATTTCAGTGAAATGGAAGTGTGCGTTTTGAAAGCAGCTGTGATAAAGCAGTTAAGGTTGGGTGGGCGTTGGTAATAGGGCTGTTAAGGTTACATGGGTGCCCTCCGTGTACATTTTCATATCACAATATGGCTGACCTAATTTTAGAAAAGACAGAAATAGACGAAACATCATTTGTCTAAATAAGGCACATATCTTGTCATATGTAATGGGCTTGATTTGACTCACTGAATAACTCTTCTAAATTACTGCATTACTACTTAACTCTCCTAAAACTATGAATTCTGGAATATTCAATGTCATTTATTGTCATCTGTATTTCATCACAAATAAACAACATACTGGCTCTGTTGTGAGTGGGTAGTAACAAGACACTATTAAAAGAAAACATTTGATCATCATGTGGATTATAATTATATTGAATCCCACAAGATAGTAATTGAACATCACTTAGATTATTATAATATTTGGGACAGGATAACTGGTGATTTTTTAAAATAAATGTGTTACTGCAATGGTAGGTAGAGACACACTAGATATGAGAAATTACTATACAAAACAGCTACAAACGAACGTAACTGGTATTTTTCAGTGTTTTTCCTTTTTAATATAATCTATATTTAAGATTCAGTGATAATACAATATATAAAAGACTTGTGAGGTAGTTGCAAATAGTAAAAAAAATAAAAATCTTTCAACATTTTCTATACAGGTTTTCCAGTTTGCTAATGTAGCTGTCCTTCTGAAATATCTTTATTTTATGTTAAATTTCCAAACCTATGTCAATACCAAAGCATTTAGGTCCATGAGATTTTTAACTGAAGAAAGCATATTTAAAAAATTCTTTGGCCCTCAAGATCTCAACTTTCCTGTCCATCAATACGAAACACATATATAGGACTTCGGAAAACAGAATCCAAAGAAAGCCATATTTTTCTCCAATACAATTGTCAGTAGTAAGTTCCAAAAGAATAGAACTATGATTCTGAATAATTTCATTACTGATTGGAATACTAAAAGCACTAGTCAAATGCAGCTTTGTTGTACTGTATCTATAAATAAACTGGGCGAAATTAGTCACTCCAGTGATGCTGAGGGTAAATGATAATAGAAAGAAAACATTTCACATTGTGCGTATCGCATCTTTCATATAGAAGCACTTAATACTGGTTTTTCACATAGTAACTGTTACGTAGAAACTGATGAGAAAAAGCCCATCTAAAAGTCTCCTTTGCACATGTGAAAATGCACGCTGCAACTGCTTCTAGTTTATATGCAGTTTCACAGTTCTCACACACATGCAGTGAGCATTCACATAACTAAAGTTAAATATTTGTAGAATAAGACTCCCTCCTCTGTCAGGAGATGGAAGCAGAGACAAGCTACAAAGGAAGAGTTTGAAAACATTGTCTGGGCTTGCAGGGATGGTACTAGGAAAGGCCAAAGCTGACTTAGAGATAAAATTTGCAACAGAAATTGAATACAACAGAAAGACCACTATATTACTAGTAAAACGTGGAACAAGGAAAATGCGAGACCATGGTTGAATAGGGTGGGTGATTTAATGACAGCACATAGAGATATACATTGAGGTACCTGATGCCTTCTGTGCCTCAGCCTGAAGGTGAACCAACAAGGTCTCCCAGGTCTCTGTGCCCAGAGGCAGGGTTTGGAAAGGAAAGAAAATACTAGCAGTGAAGGAGCATCGAGTCAATGATTACATGAGACAGAGATCTCGACCCACATGTGGGACATGATGGGCTCTACCCAAGTATGCTGAGAGCTGTCTGATGTCTAGATCCAGAAGTACAGCTGGACAGTGGATTGCAAGTTAATGGGAAAAATAAAGGGCGGGTACAACTCTTGGTTTTGTGCTCAGCAGAGGGTGGGGAAAAGGAGTGTCTCAGGCCTACCAGTGTGTTTGAGCCCTTTTCACTTCTCCTTCAAGGGACTTGGATCTGATAGCCCTGTTCCCCAAAGGCACGGGTTCCTTGTCAGTGTACTGGCAAGGCAAGCCCCTCCTCTTGTCCTTCCACATTGGAGGTAACACAGACAGCCCTAAGGCACTAGAGGTGTGAGCGGTCCTGAGATCCACCTCTGCTCCTCTGTTCTCCATCTGAGAACCCTCTGTGCCTCTGTCCTTAGTAGAATCAAGATTAAGAAGAATTTATAAGTCTTCTGAAATGTGCATGCTTACTAATATTCCAAAAGGTTGTGTCAGTGATCCAAATTTGGGATGGGGTGGTAAAGGGAGGGAAGAAGGGAAGGGGGGAAGAAGAAAGGAAGGAAGAGAGACTGTTAAGAAATGATCAATTTTCTATTGTTGGTTTTTTTAACTTGTTTATTGGTTTGTTTATTGGATTTGGACGCTTTTGTTGTTTTGTTCTGCTTGAATGTTTAAGCAAAGGCTCTCAGGTGTTCTAATTACTAAATACTTCAGGCACTAACATGATATGGGTACTATAAGGAATGAGCATGCAACAAAAAAAAAATATGGCCAAAAATACCAGTGGAATGTAACTGTATTCAGATTTGCATCTAGGCTCTACTCCCTGTTTTCCTGTGTGACTAAGAATTCAGAGTCTCCCTTTCCCTTTTTTTACTTTGTTGCCATATGACAATAATAATCCTCCATGGGCTTCCTAAAGTGGAAGAAATGGTCAGAGAGATTAATAAATCCTAAATTTTGGCTGTGAGTAAACAGCTGAAAACATGGTGAACAGGAAAGCATAATTCAACATATAAGCTGAGCTAAATGATGAAGTAGTTTTTGCCGTCCACATGATAAACCATTGTGATATACACATACAGCAAAAAAGAGGCACAGAAGAGGAAAAGGACGATGTTTCATACGTTATCAGCTTCTAAAATAACTTTGAAAATGTTGTGGGTTAGGGAGAAATTAAAAGTGATGGCCTACATGTTGAAAGGGACGAGAGATTAGGGAGTAGAGCAGGGTAGTTAATCAGCTTAAATTTAAGAGTTATATGCTTAAAATTCTTTCCCCTCACAGATGCCTAAGCTGTTAAGGCTGAAATCAAAACTGTGATTTCATTCACCAGTATCACTAAAAAGTTAGGCTGAAAAATTCCAGTACCAGCCACTTCCACAGCAGTGCAGAGAAGTGGGGAGAAGCCCTTTGTAATTGTGTATTATCCTTGATTAAATCCTGGTGAGAGCACAGCCACAATCCCTGGCTGCCATCTTTATATCTGCCCTGTGGGCTCAAGGCCTCCTGAAAGAAATACTTGCATTCCATCTTATATTAATGACAAGATACATGGTTAAAACGTTCTTAATTTTGGCCTTTGCAAATCAAATTCAATGACACTTGTATACTCAGAAATCTAGCATTCAAGTTACCTTTCTGATAGCCAGAACTGTTCCCCTTCTCCAGGGGCTGCTTCCAAACCTATACATTTTTACTAGAAAGCTGCACTGAATTAATGACTGAAATGCCCAGCTTACTCAGTACAAAGAAAAGAATCTGCTTATGCTTACACTGTTTTCAGCCTACACAATCCCTCCCATCACATAGATGATGCCATCCACAACAGTATTTGTACCTATCATAGAATCATAGAATCATTTAGGTTGGAAAATACCCTTGGGATCATCGAGTCCAACCATCAGCCCTACTCTACAAAGTTCTCCCCTACACCATATCCCCCCAACACCACATCTAAACGACTCTTAAACACATTCAGGGATGGTGACTCAACCACCTCCCTGGGCAGTCTATCTACCATTACACTTAGGGACCTCATTTAACTTTCACCTCACTGCTAACGACCTGTAAGGAAAAGGCCACCTATGCCTGAATTGAACAAAAAAAAAAAAAAAAAATTGGGGAGAAAACTTCTGTGTAAATTTAGTTTTAGCAGTTTTGCTTTATTCTGACTTCAGCAAAAACAGAAGTACTATCCATGTAGCATTCTCCTGGCCAAAAGAAAAGTAATGAAATATCATTTAAAATGAAGTAAACCTGAGTAAGGTAAAGAGCCCAACTCTTCTAGATTTAACTCAAAATGTGAAAGTATACAGGTTGTAGTTTAAATCTTTTAAAGAGGTAAGTGTTGAGATTACTTTATTTCATCCAGAAAACCTTCTAATATATAAGATACTATATAATTATAATGGGACAATTTTATATAGCAAACTTTCAACAGTCTATAAGAAACAACTTCATAAATATTCACTGAGTATCATTTTACTACTAATAAAAACTTTTGCCTTTCTACCATGTGACTCTAGAAAACTAAGTGTCAATAAGTAAATTAAATTTCTATTCATTACAAGTCTAATTACTTGAGTGTAACTTCTTTTACAACACAGTACTTGTGAATGAAACAGGTCAAATTTTATGGAACCACAACTCACAGTTCAATTTTGTATTGGTATTTTAGGTTTGCTTGCCTTGCACAAAGACTATTTCAGCAATCTTTCCTTTGCATATAAATCAATGTAATAGTTACAGAGTTAATATCTCATAAAATACAGCATTTTACAAGGAAAAGCCCGGAGTTATTGCACCAGTTTATGTGATGATTACTGTTCAAAGGTCTAAACAGTCATGAAACAAAAAAGGTTTAAACAAAAGCTTTATCTTTTTAGTGCTGTAGTTAAGAAAAAAAAGAATCTCTCCTGGTTTGGTGATCGTTTTTTCTATTTGTCTTTTTTTCTTAAAAAAAAAAAAAGAAGCTTAAAAATTAATGGCCTCAAGTTGAAACAGAGCCTGGAATAATTTCAGCCCCCTTGAAAAGCACTTGAGTAAGTTACAAGCATTTAAAAATCTATGAGCTATGTAATGAAAACTGCATTTCAACATGACACCTCCTTATTAGCACTGTCTTCCACAGTCTTTCAAAAACTGTTTAAGCACCGTGTGAGCTTTGTATCTGTAAGTTACACACACACACATCTTCCTCTGCTTCCCAGCAATACATCATGAACAACTAGACACACGGGTGAGATTTGCAGAGGTACCCTTTTTGCAGTTATGAACATGTTTAATTGTTACAACTGCTAAGAGAGAAGGATCCTACTGACTAATCTCAGTTTTCTACAGGCAGGTTTAACGGTATCCATCAGCACAAAGCATTAAGATAAGTCAGCTCCTAAGAGAGATAGCTGAGAATGAGGAACAAGGTGTCAACTTTCTTGAGGGCCCCTCTAAAAGCCTCGCTCTGCTCCAGTACGGTCAACAGTGAAACAGAGCCAACAAGGTGGCTTATACCCAAGCTGAGCGTTAATTAATAAGTTAGGTATTTGAATCATTCATGTCCATGGAGATTTACCAGAACAGTCTTGTTGCACGTACAGGGGACCAACTAAGTTGGAAAGTCATGTGTAAGCAAATAAACTTTTCTGGTTCCCAGAGCACCGCAGAGCTTAACGCATACAAGTTACCTAGGAGTCACCACGGAATTAGCCAACCCGTTTATGCTGTCTTGTTCAACACAGACCGAGCTATACCTGGGCTATTCCACTCCTGTGCAGTCACCAGGATATGTGTGTGTGCTTAAGTTCCCCGGTATCTATTTCTACAGGTGTTCCAGGAGACAGCTGCATTTCCAAGGGTACCCTGACACAGGATATCGTATCTCAGGTAACAGGAAGCTGCCTGTATTACGGAAAACTGCATGCTCCAAAATGTGCTTACTAAAGAGGGGGTATAAAAGCAGAAAAGCAGAGAATGCAACTAGGTGAAAATACACAGGCCTTTACTGCCAGAGGAAAGAACTATTTTTTTTCATGAGTTAAAGTAACAGAGAAAAACCACAGATGTTGGAAGACACTGATTTGGCTTTTGTATTTGCCAGTGGCTATTTCCTTGAATTAACACGGTCATTTGAAAAAGATTCTCATGAATAAGAGCATCTGAAAAATGTGAAGCCTGACAATACAGTAAGTAGACTATACAGTAAAAAACCAGCTCATATAAAGTACATGTTATTTGAAATTTAATATAACATGGATTTTCAGACAGGAATAAATTAAGTGGAAAACTGCTTTATACATCTGTTGTGAACTTCTAGTGTTTACAGGGGTTGGTGCACAGAGGATCAAGGCATTAATTAAGAATGAGGTGATAGTGAGGATTTCACATTCTCTGAGCCTCAGTTACCTGCAGAGCTGACTGTGGCTGGGGAAATCAAAATTGGTAATTGAATCATCCATCAAATCAAAATATCAACTTGCTTGTATAATGTGAGTTGTATTACAAGAAAACTACTCTCTATAATCAGTTCTAACTATGACATGACTATAGACTTCAGCTGGAAGTAGTTTCCACTTCACTCCTTATCCTGTCATCAGAAATAACAGTATGTGGCAAAACCACAGTATTAACTTGTTCGTTCTTACACACCAGCATTCTTACCAGACATGGTTTTGCTGCTTAAAGGAACTTAAGAGAGAGTCTTATACAACTTGATACATTATCCTAGCTCTCAGAAGTAGCTAATAGTAAGCCTCAGAATTTCTTGACTATTGGACAGGAAAGAAAAAGCAAAAACAAAACTCCTGCACTACAAAAGTTCTTACAAAATTTTTTACAATAAGAAAGACTACATTTTCCATCCCCATTTTCACAACTTTGTTTCTTCTCTGTCTCTCAGATATTTTGTATTCAGTTATTTTTGTAATGACTTTTTTTGGGTAAAGGAAGTCGTTATGTCTCAATGTAGTTTTACTGGCTGTGATGACATGATGGATGAGATCCTGAACTCTTCTACTGCATCATAGAGTCTCCTTGATGTTTTCACACATTTTAACAGGTATCAGTTCAGGTCAGAATGCGTACCTACTTGGCTTTCAGTGTAACTTAATGCTGCACTAGGGTCTCTCAAAGTTATTTGTGTATACCCCTTCAGAAAACTGTATTAGTAGTTATGGAGTACTGCACCACAATGTATTTCTGGTGACAGCTCTTTTATTCACTTACTAGAACAGAGCTGGAATAGGTTTAAAAAAAACCTGCAGTATTCAGTACCACTTGGACATTCCCCAACCTCAGCAAGAATCCTATAGTACCTACTACTACTACCAAGTACCACCCTGCCAGATGCTTGGGTCACTGAGGTAAAAAAAACATCTAACACAACACGAATTTCTTTTAAGATGAATCAAGCTGACTTTGATTTTAACAAGAATTCAAATATTTTCATTTTAGTGACATGCAAAAAGGCCCCCACTCCTTATTACGCTTCTTAAAGTTGGACACATTGAGGTCTATCATTTCCCCATAAAACAAAACTGAAGCAAATTAGTGGCATTAGCAAAAACTATCATCAGCCATTTTCAGCTTGCTTAATTATTTTCTAGCCTACCCTGACCAGGTGTCATGCTATTTTTATTTTTTGCACAGGTAAAATTCTGCCATTTGTGCCACTGTATTCAGGTTTTGAGATTTCTGCACAAGCATAGCAGCATCCAGAAAGGTAGATTAAAAACTGTACTTGTGCTGGCCTGTCAGCATTTCTAATAAGACTGTTATTTAAATTTAGCTTTGACAGCAAGTTAAATATTAGTTTAATTGCAAATTACACTCTAAATCAAATTTTCTAGTAGGGGCAATGAATGTTTGCTATTGAGTGATGGTTTAATTTATTTCTAACAGGGACTTAAAAGACTTCTCTTGCAATTGTAACTCGAAACAAAGTGGAACAGATTGAATGAAAAAAGAACACCTTTGTAGATACAAGTTTAAATGCAATTTGGGGCATTATAAAAAAAATCAACTTAAAATCTTATGGAGACTCATAGTGTGAAATGCAAAGACCAGAGGTACATTTTGAACTTTTTAAACCACTAGAGGAAGAAACAAAGTGATTGAGCAGGAACAACATTTGAGGGTCTGCCTGTATATTTCGTTTTAAATAACCCTCTGAATATTGTAAAAAAATTTCTGTGAGTCACTTATGAGTTTGAGACCAAGCCTCCCTGTTGCCACATACTGCTACTACTACTATTAAAAGAGACTGGATTCTTGAAAATATTCAAGTATGTATTATTGACTTCTAGTGATTGCTAGATGCTTAATACAGCTAGTTTTAAGATGTCCTATCACTATCAGATATTAGATCATTTATTTACACACCCAAATATTAATTTGGTAGGCCAATATTAAGTTTAAAAAAACCTAACAAACTAACCTAACATACACAAACATACAACTTGCCCCCTCAAAAGAATACTACTAAAATTAACAGACTCCATAATACCGGGAGTGGAAGAAAAAAAAAGCCTAATTCTTATGCTCTCCAAAAGCTAAAACTATCTTTCACATACACACCATTGCTCACTGCTTCTGGGTGCAACACTCTGCATCACGGATTCTGCACTTCAAGAATTTACAAGACTGGGATATCAATTTGACCGCTTGGCATAAGTGTTACTTACTGCCTTTTTTAAACAGTGGTGCCACTGCCAGTGTTCTGATGATAGAAAGGTTTAGGTCAATGATAAAAATGAGGGGGAAAGAAAAAAAAAAAAGAAGTCTTCTTTCGCCTACTACACTGAAGACCATTTTTATTAAAAGTGCTAGAAAGTAACAGAGAGACTTGAAAACAACTTAAAATACCAGTGGCTCCAGTGGCTCTTTTATCTTTCTTTCCCAGAAAATTCTGAGAAAACTTCCACAAGCACTCACAGTAATTTTGCCTAATTTTATTTTTCCATCAAAATAAGTGGAATTCAAAAAATACAAAGTATCCATAGAAATGCTTAATTTTTTAACTGAGATAAGGGGTTGGTTAGACTTACTTGAAACTAAACTAGGAACTATTTCGCATTCTGAGCTTAATCATTTTATAGTGAAATTATTTTAAAAACATAAAAAAATAAGTGTTATTTCTGGCAAATATGTAATAATGTCGCGTCATTTACTATTCATACTGTTAACTAAAATAAATGCTAATTCTATACTTTGTGTTTAACCTAGAGAAATCATACTTTTTAGTGTATTTACATTTGCACAATCTATCTGTATTGTGGCTCTTAAATGAACCTAGAAGTTTACTTATACCTCAACAATACTCAACCTCTACTTCAAAGAAATAATTTTAATAAAGTCAAACACACACATTAACAGACTGAATATATAGTACCTGCTTATTTGGTTTGCAAAGCATCATAAATACAGACTGTTATTCTAGGAATTCTAGTATTTGAGAAAAATTGTCTACCCTCAGACAACATAATAGGCTGGTTTTTAGTTTAAGGTTCTGTAATGAACCCTGAAGAGTTATTTCCCCTGTAAATCAGAATTCATTCTGAAGAATTCTCAAGAATATTAAGAAATCCTACTGTTATTGTTCTTAAAGGGATGCAGCAAATTTTTCACATACTTTGCCCCCACCTACTGAAAAAGGCAGGTAAAAATGGAAGCCTTCAGTCATTTTGTGTCACATTTCCTGAAAGTGCTGCCTTCTTTTCTCTCTGGTAGTTGCAAGAAAATCTCGTTTTTTCATCAAAAAATACATGCCTGTGTTTATGTGGGAGCCTGAAAATGTGAATTCCTAAATTCAAAATCTGAATGATTAAACAAAAGCAATAAAAAAAAAACCCCAAACCCAAGGATTTTTGTTTGCCTATCTAGGAATAGTCACATGCTTAGTACTGAAAATCCTGTCTGGGGGAAGCGGGCTCTCTCTCACACTATACAGAAAAATAAATCCTTACAGTCCTGTTTCTATAGGTATCAGTATGGTGACACAAGGCAGAGGCTGTCTTGCTTCCCTTTCGTACACTGAACAGCCTTCCAGGAGTCAGAAGCAGAAATGAGTCTCTTTACGAGCTATTATATAACCTACCAGTGCCATTGAAAATACTGTCACTTTTCCAATTAATTTTAAAGAAATACCATAGAGTTCCAATTTTCACATTCTTTCTACAGCACTCTGCTTGACGTAGTTTAACAGTGATAGAAAAGTATTTCTTGCAACAAAAGATGGAATCAACTGTTTCCATATGTGAATCATGACAGAAAATACCCTAGTTTCAGTCTATGCACAAAACTAGTACATGTGAACTTTGAAACAAACCACGCAGACCCCTGAGCAATCCAAAGGCATATTTTAACACTTAATAATACTAAGAAGTTCAAGTCTCAAAACATTTCAGTGCCCCTTATTCTCCAGAGAGCCAGCTGCATATTGGTCTCCCCAGCCCCATAAAGGTTGCTCCTTACAGGTCAGCCAAAGAAGAGACAGTGCTATACATTACATCGCAAAAAGGAAACGCAACGCTTTGTGTTAACACCGAGTCAGCAGCATGTGTGCGCTGCCTTGCTCCCTCTTCCCAGGTAGCTTGTAAGAGGCAGTCAAGTATGTGCTGTTCTCAGTGTTAAACCATTTACTGTCATACGGTGTATCAGCAACAGCCGGAGATAACGGGGTTAGCTAGCAGAGCTGAGGACTGTACCAGGTATTCACACAGGAAGCAAAGCATCAACCATAACTTACTCAAAGAACTGAAACAAAGAGTCAAATTCCAAATTAAAAAGACAAAGGGGACAGCAATATTTCCCCCCCTCTGGAGACAACAGCATCTTATCTGTGTAAACCTCCATTTTTATTCATATACCCATATAGGAATAAATTAACCCTAATCTCCATGCAAGTGAATGCAACAATCTTTTTCCTACAGTAGAATGATTTCTTATTCTAACAAAACAAACAATCAAGGATTGATTTTAGCAACTGAAAGCTTTCACCCTATTAAAATTTGACAGGTAGGAGAAAAGCATTTTAAAAAACTGTTGACAGGTTTACTTGGAGGATCCACAGGCACATCAGGCAAGAACATAAAATAATAACAATCAAATCAGGAAAATGTAATTTGATTTCTCATGTTTTACTAACAGCAAATATAAAATATTTAGATGTTAGTTCAGAAAGACTCTTTTGTTTATTACTGTATTTGCTTGTTTCACATGATACTGATACTAGGCAGATGAAGTATAAATACATACAAAACCAAAATAACCCACAACAAAACACTGAAAAGATTTGGACAGCAGATACTGTTCCTTTAATCCTCCTCTTTAGTTCCAAAAACTGCCATTAACAGAAGCGAGAGGGGGAAAGAATACACAGCTGCTGAAGTTGTTGTTTGGGTTTTTTAAAGTACTAAAGAAATAAAACATTAATTTTATTACCTTGGGAATTAAAGACCAAAAAGCAAATAATAAATCATTACAGATTATTTTCTTTACAAATAAATTCATAAATGATCATGTCAGATTTGATCCTTAGTAGCGTTCTGGGAAGTCTAAAGCAAAAATGTAAAATATATGTTCAAAAACTGGATTACAGTTCTACTTTGTCTGAAATCTATGGAAATTATGTTGAAAGAAGGAAGACACAGGAACTGAACTCAGTTCTTTTGCTTCCTGATGCCTGCTACTGGTACTGTTACCATGGTTTACATAGTAATTTCAAGTGTATGTCCATAAAATTGTTTTCCTGATTTTTAGGTTTTTTTGTTTCAATGAGCATAAGTCTGGAAAAGAGGCTCATTGGTAGAAGTACAACCAGTGCTTTATGCATGTATTATTTTACTGTCCTTAAAGGTGTGCTATGCTGTCACAGTCCAACAAGAGGGGATTGAATACTTATAATTTTGCAGAAGAAAACGCATAGCTAAGGAAGAAAATTCTTAAATTTACAAATACAATAGAAATACTTTTAAGATCAAGTATTGTTTAGTACCCAAGAGGCACCATACACCAAGAAACATTGAAGGTATGAATTTTATGTTTCAAAGACTTCACGATGTCTTTCTGATAGACAAACTTTTGAGGTTTGTAAAACTTCAAACAATTTTTGGAAGGAAGGCAAAATACCATGTATAGTTCTGAACAGCATATCCCTTAAGCTGTTCTACTGCTAAACAGAGTCTTTCATAACCACCAATCTAGTATGGTTCAGAACTAAAAGTACCTGATATCTGTTTGTGTCTACACAGGCTATACAGTCCTTCCTGGCTACACAAGCTGAAGTATCTGTACTTAATGCAGACACTCAGTCCTATGACTTCCTTTAACTTACTTGCCATTTCATGTCTCTATTAGCTATTTGCAAGGCATAACCTATAATGTGATTTTTGTGACTGTTGGAGTAACAAGACTAGTACGCAAGTCAGTACAGACATGTTTCACATGAGAAAGCACACGCTGTCTTTTGAGCTCTTACAAGTAATTCCATTCTCAAAAAACACTGCTGCCACATGCTTACAACACTAACTTGATCTGTGCTGCTGAAGTCAACCTACATCACTGCTAAAAATCTCAGGACAAATCAGCTTGAAATCATCAGGCACAGTTTTTTTGAATCTATGAAGTAGGAATCCTAGAAAAATTATTTACTAGACATACACACTGAAGAATCTCAAATCATGGAGTCATAGAATACTCTGGGCTGGAAGGGACTTTTAAAGGTCATCTAGTCCAACCCCCTTGCAACGACCAGGGACATCTTCAACTAGACCAGGTTGCTTAGGGCCCTGCCCAGCCTGACCCTGAACGTTTCCAGGAATGGGGCATCTGCCACCTCTCTGAGCAACCTGTTCCAGTGTTTCACCACCCTAATCGTAAAAGATTTCTTCATTCCCTCTAGTCTAAGTTTATTCTCTTAGTTTAAAACCATTACCACTTGTTCTATCGCAACAGGCTCTGCTAAAAGGTTTGTCCCCATCTATCTCATAAGCCCCCTTTAAATATTGAGGGGATCTCACAAGAGCAGAGGGACAGAATCACCTCCCTTGACTTTCTGGCTGCGCTTCTTTTGATGCAGCCCAGAATACGGCTGACTTTCCGGGCTGTGAGTGCACATTGTTAGCTCATGTCCAGCTTTTCATCCACAAGTACCCCGAAGTCTTTCTCTTAGCCAGGCTGCTCTCAATCCCTTCA
Organism: Limosa lapponica baueri; assembly: GCA_002844005.1. Taxonomy (NCBI): domain Eukaryota; kingdom Metazoa; phylum Chordata; class Aves; order Charadriiformes; family Scolopacidae; genus Limosa; species Limosa lapponica. The sequence continues at coordinate 2,275,346 of KZ505649.1, read as the reverse complement.
TCCCCCAGCCTGTTCTGATACTGGGGGCAGGACACTGCACTTGGCCTTGTTGAACCTCATGAGGTTCACATGGGCACACTTCTTGAGCCTATCCAGGTCTCTCTGGATGGCATCCTGTCCCTCACGCGTATCAACCGTACCACTCAGCTTCATGTCATCTGCAAATTTGCTGCAAGTGCACTTGATCCCACTGTCTATGTCACCGATGAAGATGGACGGGTTTCTTTTTCTGAAAGAAAGTGTTAGTGCTTGCCTGCACTAAATATGAATTACAAGCAGCAGTTGAACAGGTACAACCCCGCTGGACAGATGTCCCTTCACTCCAGTCTTTATGCCTGCTGTAATACTGTGGAATTACTTAACTGCAGAGTACAAAACGCTTCATTCTGTAAGCTTAAATTATGTACTTCTATGTACACAAAAATAAATGGTTTTATTATGATATCCAATATCAATTTTCAGCCACAGCAATTTCTGCAGCAAATATAGAAGCTCAACTAAACTACATCAAGATACACTTCTGTTACAGTAAGACAACTTAAATATCAATGAAGCTTTCTGCATACTGGTCCAACTGTCAAAAAACAGTGGGAGCCTACACTTCTCATTGACTTCAGAGGACAAGGAATGCTCAGCATCTGTGAAAAAAAGAGATTTTTCTAGATTTTTTTCAGATTTTGTTTTTAAGATTCCTAGTGCAAAATGGTTTTCCGTTCTGTGGAAATCACTTGTATACTGGTTCTGGAAAAGTTCCTGAGATCTATAAACAAGCCCATTTTTTTTCTGTTTGCATATTACTGCAAATAAGGATGACGATGCAGTTCAGACTCTTATCACTGCAGCTGTGCAACTCCTTTTATTTTGTTTGGCTTGCAGTGATAACTAATAAAATTCAATGAGCTTGTAAAGAAGAAAGCAAAGACAGAATGCAAACATTCAGAAACCAGAGAAAAATCAGACAGCAGATGCATAAGAACAAAAAGAATTTTGCTCACTCTTCCACAACACTACTATGCTACCAGGGATAAAATAACCTTGCAGTTTTCACTAAATGCATTAAATTTTGAAATGCATTTAATGAGTACAATCTGTGAAACCAATTGCATCTTCATGTTAAATAAACAACCGTAACTTCTTTTATATCAGTAGGTTGGTAATATCTTCACTGTGTATGTGTTACACTTGCTTATCATGTGGGAATTGGGTTGTGCACGTGGTCTAGAATTCCTTTTGCAAAGTGATTAGATAACATTAAAATCTTAGCTGTATTCATCGTTAGACTCACTTTAAAATATTTTACTGAAATATTTTCTTGTTGGGAAATGCTAATTAGTCAGGAGCAAGATGTTACCTTGAAAGACAAGGGGCAGGAGCAGGTGGGAAGAAGAGAGGAGTATTTTGATAAGGCCAAAACATTTCATCTTGAACCCTTTTTGAAAATAAAGGTACTACTTTGTTTTTGGAAAAAAAACCCCAACAGGTTTTTTGAACAATTCCATTTGGAACCTCACAATATAGAGCACAAGATTGCACAAACTATAATCCTATTTTACTATATCATAAGACAGGAAAACTAAACTTGTTGCTCAGTGATAAGTAATCCTCAAGACATTAGCTAAGCCTACACATCACACCACTCTAAGTCATCAATTGTACACTCTCTAACTTTCCATTGATACACAGATATTTTAATAATAACCTCCTAAAGTAGAATGAATTTATAACATATTTCCATTTTAAAATTATTAATCTGGATGCTTAACTAATCATTTGCTTTCAGATATTTCTTTCTAGCCATTGGAAAAAAAAACCAAAAACCAGACTTAAAAAACCACACCAAAAAAAAAAAACCCAACCAAAAAACCTCTAAAGACACAAAAACCAAAGTATTTTTTACCAAGAGAGAAATAACAAGTACTCATTCTCAAAACTCTGCTGAGGCACTGATTTAATTTCTCGTTTTAGTTCTTTTTTTTCCAGCAGCAGACCAGCCTTTTCACATTCTACTGGTTTTTTACAGTCTTTAAAGTATATAAAGAACAGTTCCAAATTCTCTGCAAGCCTAACAGATGCAGGTGGCTTAACCTTGAAACCCATCTTAAGTATGAAATACGTGAAAAACTAGACAAAACCCCTCTGAAAGCCAAACATACTACATACTTGAAGTTATATAACATGAGTTATCAGTACGAAGTATTCACAAACAGGTTATTTGCTGCGTTTAAAATTATTTAAATACAATAACCTGCTTCCTTCTCATACAGGCAAACGAGTTCCAGCAGTAGGAAAAAAAAAAGAAAAATGATGTAAAAAGCCGTAGGATTTGCATATTACATCATTTAAATTTGGAAATTTATATGTTAAAATTGCCTTTACACTTTCATATAAGGATTCATTTTTTATAATTAACTTTAACATCATTTCAATCCCAGTCTTCAAAGCCAACTCTTCAGAATTAAAATCAGGATTCAACTCAAATCTCTAAGCCCTCTGACATGCAAATAACTTATATGAATAACTTCATTAGTTGTAAGATGATACTCAGCTGAGTACAGTTTGTCATGCTCAAGAATCTGCAGGATTAGACCCTTTTCCCAATTATATTTACACAGAAACAGGTTGAAAATCTAACTTCTTGCTATTCAAATGAATACAGATACTTATTCAATAGCTGCATTACTCTGCCTGTTCTCCACATCCTCTGTGGTAAGGAAGTATATGAGAAAGGACTTCCCAGAAACACAAGTATAGCAAGGGTATGACAGGGAGCACAGACGAAGAACCAAATAACTCATTCCTGCCCAAGAGGTAAGATCATTTCATATTTGCCATAACCAGACAACTAGCCATGCTTTAAGACGTCCTTTCATAACACTTCTTTCTGTCCCATTTTGTTTTCTAACATCCTTGTTGCTGGAAACCTTTAGTACCAGCTCAGAAGCTTGAATACAGCTTGGTCCAACAAAGGTACCGTAGCAACTTTGGAGTATGGAGAATAGGTAGGTTTTAGGGAACTGAATCCCAGGAGATAGAAATATAACAAGATGAAGTCTTGCACCTAAGGAACTATGGAAAGATGAGAGGTCAAGAGACAGTTCAGACCGACTGGATTTTATTCTTTCAGGTACAGCACTAAGCTTCTGTAAGCCATTCAGCACCTGCTGGGATCTAGAAACAATTCATTTCCATTCTTTCATCTCTTTACTTTGTAACTACATGTGCTGGAAAACATGGTGAATTCATCTGATCACATGAAACCAGCCCAAGTCTTACTCAGCATATTAACACAAGCTCAGTATTAGCTTTCCCAGACACTGACTGGCTGCCAAGCCACTGCACAAGAGCTACACCTGTATTTTCTATGTTGTTCCATTACACAGGGTATGCAGATAAGGAAGTCTTGTTTAGAACAAATTACTTCTAGAGATTGTGTTAACTTACTATGAAAGTATCAAAGATATTGAAGATTAAGTTATTTTAATTCAAAAATTGCATGACAGCATCCAGAGGTACCAGCAATACAAAAAGATTTCACTGTGTCGGGAAAAAAAATGCTAATGAAGAAAAGTGAGCTTTTTATACAATACACATGCTCCTTCTAAAATAAAATAAATCGGACTTAAGAAATAAAATTAAGATACAGATGTGGTAACTGGGTGGCAATTCTTGCCCTGCAGAACTACAGCTTCATTAGGGCTAAAAGTGCAGAAATAACCAATACATAATAACAGCAAGCTTTAAAAACCGAACCCTGATACAAAATCCTTCCTTATAAAAGTCTTTATTCAACTATTTTAAAATGTGTTCAGACTCGCACAAGCTACTGAAAAAAATAACACAACATCAGGTGAAATCTGTAATCCAAATCTAGGCCATATCTAAGTCAGAAAGCATATTTATTCATGTGGTAATCAAGAACACTATTGCAAAACTACTTTAAACAGCCAAAATTACATAAACTCACTGAAGACAATATGGCTTTCCAAGCATGTGAAAATGCAGAACATACTTCAGTCCTACTGACAGTGATGCAACAAAAGGAATTGGAGAAAGGAAACTTTAACTGTAAACAGACTGCTGTGGAAAACACCGCTATATATATTACATTAGACAATATAAACTGCAGTAGGTTTTGCAGAAAACTTCATAATTATTACATCCCCCTTCTGAGCACTGCTTAAATACAATGGAGTCAATAGTCTACATCACAGAATTGAAAGAAAACATGCATTAAAATTAGCACAAAAGCTAAAACAGTAGTGTAGAATAGCATCTCGGTAAACTACAAGATGCCCACCAAGAGCTGTTAGAGTACGGATTTTCTTTAAAGCACCGAGCATTTCTTAGGATTTAACCTGGAAGGAAGGAGGGAGGGAACAGGTATTGGTATATGGCTACTGTATAAATAGTCAGATAATGTAGACAGAAACAGGCCACAATCCCACTTGTGTTGCATGAAAACCTTATCTGGCACTTTGACACTGGAATTTCCTCTAAATAACCTGTAAAGAACAAGAACTGTCTCTGACTTTAACAATCATTTATTTTCACGGCAACCACTTCAGTATTATAGAGATAACAATCAACGTACTACATCCTAAAATCCATTATTGCAACTATTACATTGTATTCCTCCCTTAGCTCTAGAGAGAGCTGAACAAACACCAGGAAATACCTTGCCGAATCTGAGGATTAACCCAAAGAATAGTCTCCTGCAGACCTGATCATGCATTCAGAGAGTGTTGACTGTTCTCTGTGCCACTGAGATCAAGCAGTCAAAGACAGCCAGCCTATTGCAGCAACACAAAGAGTCAGGCAGTTTCCTTTATTGGGAATATCTTGCCCTGATTTCCGGTCTATTTTTTTATATGCTATACACAGACTACGAGGTGATTAATTTTCTTGCTGAAGGCAAAAAAATTGACTTGCCTGGCCTTATTTTATGTGACCTGAGGTCCAAGTGTCTATGAATTAGTCCTGAATTCTCTGAAGGGAAGGTTCAGCCCTCACAAGATAGTAATCTTTGCCATATTAAAGGGTTTAACATAGCTTCTGTACCTATTTTACTCTTCTCCAGGGATTCAATCTGGTACAAGCAACTGACACAAAAAAAAAAAAAAAAAAAAAAAAAAGCACCCTACCTCCCTTAAGGGATGGCTCTCTCCATATACATATACATGAACCTGTCTGAAATTCTGAAATTCAGGTAAATGTTACTATTCCCAATTCAAAAAAAAAAAATAATAGGGAGCTAAGAGATTGTGAAGATCAATCATTTAAGGTTTGACAAAAAGGGTATCAAATCTCAATGTGATGCTACCTTTACACTTTTGTTTTATTAACATCAAGAAAACACTACTTATTTATTTTCCATGTGTTGCTCTCCTGCAAATATTAAAGTCTGGTAGAGTTTGAGAAGTAAGAGCATGGTCTCTAAGACCTGCTTAGAAAGTGAAATCTTTATGTAAAAGTAAAGGCAGAGATTATCTCCGGAGGGGGGAGGGGGGAAGTAAATCTTACCAAAATCTTCCAATATCCCATTCTGCGTTAGCAAGTTTTCCCCTTCATCCACCAATCCTGTTGGCTGATCTATTATTTCAGTCCTTACCACTTAACACAAAAATTGAAAAGCAATGAGATTATTTTTCAATAATCAGCTATCCTCAGGTTCTAATCTTATTTTTTAAAGCATTAAAAGCTAAGTAATCGAATTGAGGGAACTCTTAAGCAACACTGTCCTCCCTCAAAATATATTTTCTATGGTCGACATATAAGGATGTAAATTATAATTTGAGCGAAATTATGCACTATCATCGAATTACTATAGAATCAACATTCTAGAACCACAGAAGTTTTGACTGGAAGTCACCTAGTTTCACCTTCCACTAAAAATATGATTACGTCCAACACCAGATTAGAATTTGTGTAGTTGACTGGAAAAGATAACACTCACAGCCTGTCTGGTCATCTCTTCCATTACTACAGCATCCTCTTTGTGAAAAAGTTTTCCTGTGTCCAGTCTGAACTCCCCAAGCTGCCATTTATGGCTACTGACCCTTGCTAAACTCTATGCCACTACTGAGATAAGTTTGGTGACATCATCTTTGTCACTCCCTTTGAAGTTATGGTGGGTTAACCTAAGATCACCCCTCAGCCTTCTCTTCACCAGACCCAGCAGTCTAAGAATCCCAGCTCCCCAACCTCTCCCATCACACTATGACCACTTTAATATCCCCTCACTGGACTATTTCCACTTTCTCAACATCCCCTCTGTATTGGGGGTTACTAAAATGACACACAGTTGTCCAAGAAGCAGCTTTACCAGCTCCAAGTAGGGGCGGTGAGAGTAGTAACAGCTTCCTTCAGTCTGCTATTCAAGTTCGTCCTTCCTTCTAACATATCCCAGTACACAGCTAATTTTGTGTCTGCAGTGAAAGAACATCACTGGCTCATATTCAGCTTGACATTCTTAATGATCGCAGGTCCTTTTCAGCAGGGCTGTGACTCAGCCAGGTGCTTCCTGGCCTGGACTGATACGTGGTGTTATTTCACCTCAGATGCAGGATTTCAGTCTGCTCTTTCTTTAATAGATGAGTTTCCTATTGGCTCAGTTCTCAGTTTGCTTAAGGTCTCAAGATGCTTTAAGACTGAAGCTCTACTTCGGCTTTCCAAGCATCACCCTAATTTAATGTCATTCACAAACTTGCTGGGAGGGCATTCTGTTCAGTTCTGTCATCCAAGACACTGAAGAACTGAATAGCACAAGTACCAGGATCAGCCCTTGAGGTATTCCACTTCTTACTGTCTGCTACTTGGTCAAGCTATTGATTACTACCCTTTCACTACAGCAGTCCAGCCAATTTTCAGCCCACTCAATACGCAACCCACGCTTCCTCAGCTTACTGTTGACAACAGTGAGGGAGAAGGTATCAGAAGTCTTAATAAAGTTAAAGGTACACCATATCACTTGTGCTCCCCTCATTCACATTGTCAGACATTTCATCCTAGAAGGCAATCAGATTAGTAAAACACTAATTGCACTTCAGAAATCTGTGTTCACTCTTACTTTTTACCCTCTTGCCCTTCATGTGTCTAGAAGCAGGTGCCATGACAACATGTTCCATGGGGACACTGGGGACTGACACCAACCTGACACAGCCTGTAGATCCCTAGACTAGTCTCCTTGTCTTTTGTATGGGGACACTGGGGACTGACACCAACCTGACACAGCCTGTAGATCCCTAGACTAGTCTCCTTGTCTTTTGTAAGGACTGGTATAATGTTAGCCTCCTCCTACTTCTTAAGACTTTCATCAATTCCTTTTTTTCTTGGACAATAGCTGCCTGCAATCCTACCACCTGAATGAGCTCTTGTCAATCTCAGCATAGAGCCACAACAAGCTGAATCCATCCACTTTCTCTAAATAGTCCCTAACCTGTGGTTCCTCATGTTACTGTCCCTTGTCTGGGAACAGTTAAAAAAATGAGAAATTTCTGCCTTTTCTGTCCCATCCACTATTAGATTTCCTCCAGCATTCATCCATGGACCCACATTTCCCTGAGTTCTCTCAGGGAAATACTTGCAGAATCCTTTCCTGTTACTTCATGCCCAAAACCTCAGCTCCAAATAGGCTTTGGTATTCCTGATTTCAATTTACCTTCTCCCTAAATAATGAAGAAAAAATTTACCATTATGAAGCACTCTACAGCAGAATTACATGAAACTTCTGGATCAGAATATGCATAAAGTTAGAAATCAAATTCTGTATGTTCTATAATTCTATTGAAGAATGATGTAGGCTTTTTCTTAACTGTCATAAGGAATTGCATGTTAAACTTTCATCCAGCAGGGAAAGCATATGACAAATTTCTGAAAAGTCTCAGGAAGCAAAAAAGAAATGAAAGTTTTTCCCTACTATAAAATAACTAATATGCCCTAAAAAAAAGAATACAGCTCTGATTCATTAATGAATAGAAACATTTTGAATTTGCAGTAATGTATTATCTGAACCAATTAATCTTGAACTCCAGGGAAAAAAGGCAGTATTAGACCACAACTGCAAGGACACATTGACTCCATAATTTGATGACTCTTTCAAGCACATACTGAGAAAACAAATGCTAAGAATAAACACACTTAACTAGGAAGGAATATGTCAAGAATATTCCAATTTAAACTAGAATTATTTTAATTTATTTGTCAATGTTAATACATCCCTTTTCAATGTTTACCTGAAGATTCATGCTTTTCTTAAGTCAGTCCATTCATCCCTCACTTACCACAATCACTGATGAGACAAAGAACTTCTATGCCTACTTCTCCCTTTTCAAGTAATGCTGATTATTAATGCAGATTAGGGATCAAAAGCGACAACAAACTGAAAAAAATATTCAAACCTAAGTTTGACAAAATAGAAATCTTTACAGATACCTAAAATATTGAACAAAAGAGATACAAATTAATATGCTTTTATTAAAAGACTTCTCTACCTGGATACATGTGCACTGACGTACTAAAAGAAGCCATTGACTGTATTCATCATGCATGAACTATGCAAACTGTGCAGATACAGCAATAATGCCCATGTATATTAACAACACAAGATTCATAAAACAACAATTATATTTTTTAAAGATATCCCTGCCAAATGAACCAAGAAAACATTAACACCTATTATCATATGATATCGTTACATCAGGGAAGGCTTGTAACGAGAAGGACTACATGCTATTAGAACAACCAACGGTGAAAAAAAATTGCAAGGGCAAATATTCAGGTGCATAAGTTAAACCCACAGAAAAGCTTGCATATTTTTTCCCTTCAACAGATGGCCTCATAAAAGATATTACCTACGCCTATAAATCTTGCATTGTAACTACAGACTAACAGCCTACCTTGCTAAATTAAAGGCAAAAAAAATCCCCCAAAATTAAGGAACACTACATACCATTCAAACCTACAGTATGAAACCATAAAACAGTTCTTTGCAAGACTACAGATAAACTGAGAGGGAGCTGATACGGTTGTCAAGACAAGAAAATCAGAAGCTAAACTTTATGTGGTGGGGAAAAGTAAGAAGAATAAGCTTCACATGAATCTCATCATAGATGAAAAGGGAAGGGAACACACTGGTTCCTGGTCAGACTAAACTGACAACAACCAGACAGATTTCTTTCAATCCCAGTGCAAAATGGAAACACAACTAGGTATGTCTTCACAAACCAAAGTACACTAAAACTACCTGACAGTGGCAATTCTCCCTCTCTCACACAGAAACAATCTAGGAAGGTTTTAAAAACTGGATAACTTCTCATGCCAAATAAGGGAATACAGCTGCATATCACCCACACACCACTCATGCAGAAAGTACTTTTTCATTTGTGCATATATATATATATAT
>KZ505649.1:2252844-2265825 GCA_002844005.1 Limosa lapponica baueri | reverse complement strand
AAAAGCTCTTAGTGGACTTATCACTAGCCTTTAAATACTCACCTATTACTAAAGAAATAAGTATATTTATTTGAGTCATTCACTTAGCTTAGTTCTTCTGCATTTAGTAGGCATCACTGTGGCATATGCTATCAATGAATTTATATTTCTGTGTCTGACAGTGAATCTGGCACATAAAAGTACAGCACCAGTAGCAATGCTGATTCAGTATCAGCAACCAGGCACTGCATCAAACCTCAGTTTGAGTGGCTATCAAATTTATTATGGACAACTGTCCATTTTCTACAGTCCATCGTACAGCCTCAGCATGAAAAACCTCTAAAGGGGATGCTGGTGCTGCATATAAGCTGTGGGGTGTTTACAAATCTTTATAGACTGCAGTGGGGAAACGTCACTGTTATGTACACCTTTTACAGTGCTTTGCAATCCCAATATGCATCACAGTGGTACATCCAGTCAGAGGCAGAGGAACTTATCTAGTGTTAACACCTGGTTTTGTAATATGTTTGTTGTGCACACAGAAAGGGTGTAGGATGAAAGTACATTGTAAATTTAATCTCGAGAATTTATTTACTATTTAAATAAGGCTTTAAAACCTACTAGAGAATGTGAAATCAGAAATAAAATGTTGGTTATTATATAGGTGCAGCAGCATACATACTAGTCAAAGGTTTCAGAAAGGTGCCCGTGAACATGTTGCAACCAGAGCTTCACCTAAAACTCCCCTCCTGTGGTTGTAACCACACAGAAAACGCAACCCATCACATGTTTTTCCATGCCTGAAAATCTTTTGCCAGTAGAACAGCATCTTTGAGCTGTACCAGAAGGCTGCATTACACTGTGGCAGGAATGCACTGTTTCTTTGGTCCCTGCCACAATTTGTGGTAAACTAACAAAAAACTAATCCAAACAATCACCTATTTTCACAGCACATGTTGCTGAAAACATATAATAAGAGGAATAGTATTTGCTGTGACGTGGAACAAATAGAGCAGCATATACTGTGTTGAAACAGGTTTTCATGAGCAAGCATTGCTTTGTGAAATAAAAATAGAAGTTTAAAAAAAAAAAACAGCAATAGTTTAAAGCGTACATTTTCTCCCTCCAAACAAAATTAGTAATTCTATGTTAATTCAAAACTATTCAATTCTGGTATGTCAAAGTTTTGAAGATAACAATTCATTAAAAATTGTTATGCTACTGGTTGACAGAAGAATGCAATAAACCTTCCATTTCATCAAACCTAGTACAAAACTGAGAATTTTCAAGTGAATCTGCTGATTTACTATGAAGAATCAAGCCTATTTATAGTATCAGATGCACTTACCCTCAAGTGCTCTGTCAACAAAAGCTTCAAATAATGACCTAGACTGACAATGAAGCGAACAAAGATGGGTGTAACTTCATACAAGCAAGATAGTATTGAGGGGGAGGACGACCTCAACTACTTTGAAAAAGGAAAATAGTATTTTCCAGGGATACCAGTTGTAACACCTGAAGCATAGATGTACTTCAGTAAATAACTATACGCTAAAAATATAAACAGGATTTAACCAAGGTGTGTTGCTTTGCTGGAATCAGACTGGGGGTGAAAAAAACATTTACCAGTTTCAAGGCAGCACACAGTACAATTCTTAAATATAGCTATTTACATCAAGACTGTGAAGACTATAAAATACATAGAAGTGAAGAGATAAAGTCAGAAATTTTTTCTATTCTGCTTTTTTTTATTTTTCGCTGAGAAATTTTGGTGAAAAATGTTTAGCAATGTGAATGTAGACTAAAAGACCTCCTAAATGAAGAGGCTGGTAATGGTATACAAAAGGCCTGATTTAAACCTTAATTGCACAGCCAGGAACATAATTGCACTGTGTTACTGTTGGGGTTGATGGATAATCGTGACCATGGGATAACAATGCAACACGAATTGCAGGTAAGGGTGACAGAATACCACACTAACCAGCAAAATGTCATTGCAGATTAATCAGATCATTATATTGAAAGGCACTACATACCCAAGGAAGGAAAGCTCAACACAGACAGGTACTAGTTATGCCTAAGAGATGGGACTGTCGGAATATTGTAAAGAATAATGCTTTTTGAGAACTCAAGGAAAAACAAATGTGGCAACTGAAGGAAGAGATGAGAGCCACACACATGAACTTACCCACAATGAAGGAATGCTCTGAAGAGATAAATAAAGGCTCAGGGGAGAATAATGACATGATTGATCACAACTGCTGTAAAGGAAGACAAACTCATCTCAATGCCAAAAGAAACCCAAGGGTGCCTTTGTTTTAGACAAAATTACTATATAAGCAAAGTATTTCAACTGTTCGCATAACTGCCTGTCCCTGAATGAAAGGAATGCAGATCTAGAGCAAAACAAAACTAGTTTTAGGGGTGCTTCTGGTTAAAGTAGCCTAACTTGTATACGTATTAAATCTGCTTAGAAATTAGGACGCTGTAACTCAGTAACAGATCAACAGTATCCTCTACTCATATAACTGTAATAGGTACTTAGCTTATTGTTTTATACTTTTCTGTAAAGCCCAGTCATTCCCTCAGCAGGTGACTTTGCCTGCTGTGATTCCACTGATAATTAGCGACTGATGAAGTGGCAATGCAGCAGCACAGACTGGAGACCAGTGGGCTGAGCTGGGACACACCTCCTGTGAGAGGAGCCTGGCTCCCCAGCGGCTGGTAGCCTTGAGCTCCAGGCACGTATGACAGCTTGCTCTGTTGGGCTCAAAGAGTGATGGAGGAAGGAATATGTTCCCATTGCAGAGCTTGCAGGATAGCTTTATATGAATCCTATGGAGCACTTGATGAACCAAATAATGGCTCAGCTTTGTACCAAGTTTGCAAGACCTCAGGACTGACCCTTGCCAGCCTTCCTTTGTCTGAACTTTTCTTGATCTGCCTGCAGCTTTGTTTCCCTTGGTTTAGCTGTAACAGCAATTTTTGTAGTCAAGAAGGTGCCTATGGCTAATTTGTTACGACCATAGTTTGTATAAATAGAAGCATCAAGCAGTCATTCTGTGTAGACTGAGGTATTTAATGCTACTAACATGGTGAGATACAGTGGCCTTCAGAAGTGAAAGCAGAGTACCATAGTACAGACATGAAGGGAAAAAAGATGAGCCACCAACTGGACACTGGAGACCCCACAGCTATAAACAACTCAGCCAGACCAGCATGGGGAGCGTGTATGTGGTTAATCCCAATATAAAAGCCAAACAGGAAACAGAAGAGCCCTGAAGAGAGCTGTGGGCTCCAGCTGACTGCAACACACACATTTCTTTCTGGCTACTGAGGATGCTCATTGTCATGATGGTGGGCATATCCTAGATAATGAGATTCACTTTTACATTGTGTCAATTGTATATTGCAATTGCTATACTCCACCAAGTGTAATTTCTAATTAAATAGTGATTTGAGTGCATTGTTGTGTCACTGTGCTAAATCAAAATCCCCTGTAACTGCAAGTAACTTCAAAATAATTAAACTTTGTACTAGATATTAAGCCCTCCACATGTGGAATATCTAAAAGAACATGGTCAAAGAGTATTGTACTATGACAAGGTCTCAACTACAAAAAAAAGGTATCATCCTAGAGAAGAGATTTCAAAAAGTAAGCCACTATCATCTCATTGTACCTACGCCTTAAATTAAAACCAAACCAAACCAAACCAAGCAAACAATAAGCACCAAAAAAACTTCCAATGAAATCTTTTAGAAAATAAAAAGGAGAAAAAAAACCTCTTTGGGCCTCAGGACTTGGATTTGCTGCTTGCACAGAAAAGGAAAATGTATGTATAAGGAGTAGCAGGGAACCTATGCAAAAAGTCTGGCTCCACTGTTATATATGTTGTAGGTTATGCACGTAAAGCCTCCCTCCAAAACAAATTGAGTGATCTTCTACCAAAAATGCAATCTTAAACTTGAGGGAAAGAATTATGAATTAAGCAATTAATTTGGATATAACTATGAATCTTCAAATTTTTTAAAGGTTAATGTCTTTTGCTGACCCTTTATCCCTTCACTCTGGAAAGGTTCTCATCAGAGGCAACTACAAAATAAGCTTCTGTCTCCAGAAATTTCAGAGATAAATGCTTCATTTTCACCACAGAGGAGGAAAAAAAAAAGAGAAGTACATGCTACACATTGTTAAAATCACTTTATTGTGTGATTCTGAACTGGTTTAATGTTATCATAACTACATAACTCACACCCAAAGTTAAGCTTATGTAGGTAGCAACGTACCTTAACTCTCGAGTATAGATTTAAGTTTAAACTTAGCTTACCATTTGCTGGGTTCTAGTTTTCTTGTTTGAGGATAAACAGAATTGTAACATATTTTATCGAAGCGTAACATGCATAGCATTCAGCTACCCATTAAGTAGTTTTTTTCTAGGAATACGAAAGATTTAAATTACCCCCAGAAAGATACAGCTCCATTTAGCAGTAAACGCACCAGGAGTAGAAAATGCCAGCATGTGAGAAAACACAGAGAAACAGATGGGAAAACACAATAGAAGTATTCAAGTTTTCAAAATGACATCAAAGGAACAAAAATTGCTAAAACAATGATGGAAATTAAGTCTCCTTCAAAAATCCCTTTCACAACCGAAGTTGTAAGAGCAATCTGCATGAAAAGTACTGGCAAGACAAGTTAAAGGAGAAGGGTCACTGTGGAGTCTGGAGAGTGCTTTTAGTGTTTTTCTTTCCTTTCCAGAGAAAAGAAGACAGAAGAAATAAAACCAATCACTAAACACTAACTGAAGTGTTCACAGTTTTGTCTTTTAGCAGTACTGTCTTTTCTCTGTAGAAGAGGTATGCTGGTTTTGAAAGCCACAGGCCTCCACAGCTTCATATATTTTCTGTGCAAAAAAAAATTACTATTGATGCATATGGCTTAATTCAAGCATACAAAGAGAAAAAAAACTGGAAAAAAAGGTAAGCTAGCAAGGTCCCAGGAACATAAAGTATACAGAAACATGATTGTGACTTCATTTTAGACAAGGAAGCAGGGCAGAGCTGGAGGAGATGCAACCAACACCTCCGCTCCCCTGTACATTTAAAAAGGGATGCTATGTTGGACTTCCTGAATCAATCCTAAACGTTACAAAAAAGTTGACTAAACCCATGGTTTGAAGTATACTTTTACAGCAGCCGTGCTAAAAAGCCCAATCCTTGAAAACAAGTTGGCAAATTGATCCAACCGCCTCTCACCAAAAAACAAAAGCGACACACTCAACCTTCCATAACACAAAGCTGCCTTCTTATCTTTTCGGATGGTTGTTTCCGACTCGCTCCGCTCGCTCCCCAGCAGCATTCCCCACATGGCTGCGAAAATCCATGTTCATCGGAACAAGAGAGGGAGCTGCGTCAGTATAGGAAAAAGCACGAATTGACTAGCTACTTTTAACTATTTTTAGCTCATTTAGATCTCCCTTCTCAAGTGACTTTAAGGTGAGAGTGAGAATCTATTCCGCTATGCTGGCTAAAAGACTTTTAGGTGTGAAAATAGCGTATATTTTAAAAAGCCCCAATGAATCATTCTAGAGAAAAAGAAATCAAAGATGCTAAAATCTTTTTTAAAAATGTTAAAATGACAGAAATTTAATATACTAAAAGTTAAATTCTATTGAAATGGATATCACTATTAGTACTGTCTTACAGCATCTTTATTCCAAGTTTGAAATTCTTCCACTAATGGCAAAAAAAAATACTTTAAGGCAAAAGTGCTTGTGGATGAGCAAAAGTGTGTTCATATACGGGCTGCATGGTAAGAAAGGATATTTTGCCTTTATGATGGCCTTTTACCATGCTTTAAATTAGCATTAGACTGAGCTGTCACTAAGCGGCAGACTACCCAGCGTCTCTGAAACTCTTGGCTTTGAACTACTAACTTTTCAACATTACTTTAAGTCAAAATAGCATCATATTTAACTGTAATTTTATTCTGATAACTGGCATTCATCACGCCAGTTCTTCCCTCTGTTCAAAGATGGTTTTGCTGGGAGGATATATTCTCTCAATCTCTTCTATCAGACTAAACCTTCATAGAAGCCTTTCCGCTTCCAGCTCATTTCAAGCAATCCCAAAAGTATGTATTCTGGATTATCACCATATTCTTGTATCAGTGAAGTAATTTTTAGTTTCTTCATACTGCATCTACTGTGGCTACTGCGTCTTTGGCGTGACTTACAGGACAGAGGGTTCTAAATAGGAATTAATTAATTAATTAATTCTAAGTCTCCATTCTTGTAAACTGCCATTTCCTGAGAAGCACAACATGAATAAATTCACAGCTGCTCCAGAGAGCAATGTGAAACCAGTCCCAGACTAGATCAAGAACGTGAGAATCCTACAGAACAGGGTGGATAGTAAGCACATAAAGTTACTTCCTTCTTCACCAGCCACTGTGATGACGCTCTTCAAAACTTCTCTCTCTACTCCACTCCCTATTTCCAGTAGTGGAATTGTACGTCTCAAAAGCAATCCCCATCAATTTGAGGGTGTACCTGGGAAGCACTGGCTGAACTCACAAAGGTTTGTATTTCAATAACATGTTGGTCCATACAGCAACTTAGAAGTATGGTATCCTCTGTATATCCTCCGACTTGTGCTACTCAAAACATATCATACAGCCAGGTCTAGCTCTTATCTAAAATCAATGTCTTAGTGAAAATAAAAGATGGCAAAAAGGAAGAGGAATATCTCTCTAGAATATTTTAAAACCTCATTGGAAACAAGGGAGTTCTATAAGTAAGGAAGTGAATATATTGACACGCTACTTAGATGATGAAAGAAATATATATTGATTGAATATAATAGGCATGGGTCTGAAATATAGCTGGTAAAACTTTTAAAGGCAGAGACAGAGCCTGCTGTTTTAGGGGAAGCAAAACATTAATATATTATAACTGAATCTATTTAGAAAAGCTACAGAATACTCAAGGTTATTAGAGTAATTACTGGTTCCTATAATACAAGGACAAGATTTTATTTTGGTGAATATCATGTAATACAGCATGGCATGCATTATATTTGGGAAAACAGCTGCAGAAGCTATTCTGTGATCACACTTGAGGCCCAATACTGGGATGGCTGTATGAAGTGCTGTGATCTGCTGGTCAGACTAGATGATTTCACAAGTCTCTTCTGGCCTTAAAACCTTAAAAAATACCTGAATTGAAAATAATCTGAATTGAAAATAATCTGAATTGAAATATCCACCTAGATATGTGATTTTGTTCTAACACTTCAATCGTGATATAAAGACATGGGAAAAAAATCTAGCAGAGCCAAAAAAAGAAATTAAGTCTTTCAACTTCTACAATCATTTCTATCTGCAGTTTTACAATCATTTCTATCTGCAGTTTTACTTACATATACATAAATAAAATGTGCATGACATATATAACCCTGTTTCCAAAAAGTACTAGCACCAAACATACAACCCCACTTAAGTCATGTATATTTTCATTATTTAATACTGACATGCATTACAACACTTAGTCACTATTACCCTTTATGTGGTTTTTAGTGTAGTTTTAACAATTTCTAGACAAACAAGTAGATTTCTAATGGGAAAATTAGTACATATTTATAAGTAACAGAAGTTACTTTAGAAAAAATACAAGTCTTATAAAGCTGGGACTTTTTTAATCCTAAAGATGACATTCTTGTTTTAGCAAGAAAGCCACTCCACACCAACACACACACCCCAAAAAACAAACAAACAAAAAAAACCCCAAACCAACCAACTAACCAAAAAAAGGCTATCAGCAACTATCTCAAAGCCAAAGACTTCCATTTTCTCTGGAATTTAAACGTTGTGAGAAATATTCCAGAAGTCTTAGAGCCTAAGTTTGTACTGGAGAGAGGGGTAAATGAAGACAGGCATTTGGAAACAAGTATCTTTACTTGAGATAGGTAGATTTAAAAAGGACTCAAAAGAGATATTAAACATTACACTACTTGTTCTTTGCGTAAGTTTTATGAAAGTGAAAGAGCTGTTCTCCGAAACAGGCTACTGCTGAGATGATAAAGGAAACTAGAGACACAAAAAAAACTAAAACAAATGTATGATACTACTTCAACATGGATCTCATTCTTAGGGAAGTATTTTATCTCATGTTCTCCAGGTGTTTTTATTTAAAAATCTGCCAAAACAAGCCTCTGCTAGGTCAATGTCACTACATTCCTCCTCAGCTTCCAAGGGAGCCATTTCTGTATGCCAAGAACCAAAGTACTGTGAACCACATACATCTAGAGACTTCCAGGAAAAGCATCAGCTTTACTACATATTTACTCAAAAGGTATTTATACCTTCAAAACAGCATTATCAATAGCTCTCTTCCTAGGAATTTTTTTAACACTGAGTGGGGTCAGAAGTCTCTTGCACAGGCAGAAATTCTCAATCAGAAACATACCATGCTTTTTGCAGAAGTAGTAGTTGTATCTGTCACATATGTTTCTCACAAATCATAGAGTCCTAATATCTCTGTTTGCTGAAGATTTTTTCCCATATTTAGATACAAACCCAGATGACAAAGCTACAGTCAAAGGGCACATAAACAAAATCATATACCAGGCAGTAAAGGAACTCGTTCCTTCTTCTAAAAAGCTGGCGGCTACCCATCTGAACAGACAGTTAGAAACTTACTTCATTGACTCCTCTAATGCAGAATCAGTGTAATGCATTTCATATGCCTGAAGTACGGGATGGTGGCCTTACCTAGAAGTTTTCCAACAGAATATTAAATAATGGAAGTCTGTCAAAACACAGAAAAAGCCCAAAAGCAGGTTTGGGTTTGGGGGTGGTTTTTTTGGTTGTTGGTTTTGGTTTTTTTTTTTCTTTTCAAATTAAAAAAGAATATTACACGTTTTTTCTACTAGTGAGTGTGGCTGTACATAAATGCGTGCCATTAAGACAAAGTTACTGAAGTCACCATATACTCTGAAGAATGCACTCAGATATATATAAAAAAATAAAATAAAAAAAAAAAACAGTCTAATTTTTGAGCCTAGTACAGCCTTCCAGCTTCAAGACAGGTCTGACTAGAGACCTGTCAAGAAAGAAGTTTACTTAACAAAACACCTGTGAAATTTTGGTACACTGTATGACAATAATTCAAGAGATTATCTTGTTAGACAGCAGTACGTTAGGTTAGCTGGCTAGGCTGTTCTTGGTGATAAGAGAATGCAGAACTCCTTTATTACAGGCTCCTCTTTGCTATGGTTCACAGGAATCAGAAATAACTTTGCTAATATTTTATCACTTAAAATTCTTTTCATCTAGTGAATTCAGCACCGATTCCCTCTAGCACTCACTTCACTGACTTTTGGGGGTGGGAGGTTCAGTTGCAAAATACGTGACCAGGTATAAACTAGCAATATCATCACAAAACAAAATAAAAGCGAATAACTTCTCACCATTCACTATTGTGTTTCACATTCTACCAGGCAGATGCAGGGTATCTTCTACCTATGTGACTTTCCCGTACATTTTTCAATATCAGAGAGTCAAGAGCCAAGGCAGGTATTTTTCTTCAAAATAATACAGTAACACAGGCTGAAACACTGGTACATGCCCAAGTAATGCTATTGTCCCAGAAGAGAATATGCATACAAACATCTGAACCATAGGCAATTCAAATACAATAATGCACCATAAATCTTAAGACAAAACTCCACCTTATAACCTTCCTTCCTTGCACTCCTCTTTTCAGAACCAGAAAATATGACTAACCTTTAACACCCAAAAGATAGAAATGGTACATACCAAAAAAAAAAAAAGAGCAAGGTCACAAGTTTTATCAAAGCCCAATGACTCACCAGCTATTACTCCAATGGTGTTAGATACCATAAACTAAATTCATGCATTAATTGCACTAAAGCAGCAGCAATTGTCTTAGGCAGGCTAAAGATCACCACTTTATAACTGGAGACCCAATTTAGACACTTTCAGCAAAGGGAAAGCTGACTAAAAGCAGCTATCTTCTAATGTCTCTCTTTGGGATACCTGTTGCTGCTGTTGAGCCAAATGAGGTAGCAATGGAGACCAGGTGTTTTCATGAACTGGAATATTAACCATCTCCCGACACACTAAGCAAAATCTCAGACACACAGCCCACAAAAATTCCATTAAAATGTCCAAACCTGTCATATCATAATTGAGCAGAGAATCGCACTAAAGACTTTTATTTCAAAAATTCCTAATACTTTTGGTTTTAATCATCCAAGGCTGAAAGCCTCTGTCCCTACCCAATTTTGCCCTAAAATAATCTCACATCAAGTTTTACACAAAAAAAATTAAAGAAATGTATATGTCAAATTTTAAAATCCTAGGATTCTTATAAATCCTTTTAACTAAAAAGTCTAGGATAACATACCTTCTTCACAGCTATTTATTTGTCTATAGTTCTTATATGCCATGCCTATATGTTGTATCTCCACATTCAGACTACCAACAAGAAAAGGAGAGAGCTCTGAAAACCACCATTCACAGTTAAGAGTGAGTGGAGAATGAAATGAACAATTCAATTAAATTATATTAAACTTATTGTAGGACGGCACATGGAAGTATACTAAGACATGAAGAAATATTTAATATTCTTTGCAATATGCATTTGTGAATGAAATTATTCAGATTCCACCTACTAAACCCTTGTAAAAAAAACACTAAATCATATTATTGTTTTCTACCCTGTGGATGTAGCACTTGCATACCTGTTCTTTAACTGAAGCTAGAATGGCAGAGGTTGTCTCAGTTTCAGAGCCATCGCCATTGGATGTGTTCAGCACAGGACTAAGGGAACTTGTCTTGTCAGAAGACGAGGGCTGGTCTGGAACAGGCATAGTTTCTGCAGTTTATGGAAAAACAGAACAATGATTTTGGTATTAGAAACTTGACACATATCAGAAATCATAGGCATATAAGAATAATAACACTAATTTAAGGAAAAAACTGTAGAACATGTTTCTGTTATGTGATATAGAATTAATATATCACTTATCTAAAACTAGTTCTAAATTAATTATAAAACAAAATATTAAATGATCTCCCAGTCTTACTCCAAAATATTCACCACAGTACATTTGGAGAGGATTCAAACCATTTACAGCTGTGATTTTTGTACAGCATTCCAGTGGCAGCATCCAACATGAAATTACAATATCATGAAAGTAATGAATCATGAAATGCTTTGCAAACAGAAAACCAGCAAAGGACACATGAGAGAAATATAAAGCATCTAGTGTTGACTTTCTAACATGCATGATTATTTAATATGTATTATATTTTAAGTCTAGGTAACTAACTTCGCCTTTCTTCTAGTCTAGAAGGTCATCTTGATAACATTTTATCTGAGTACTTTTGAGAAAAAAAGCACACCAGTTGTTAAGCCATTTTTTAGAGCTGTTAAAAAAAACCCAAAGATTCTTAGCACTTGCAGGAATTTCTAGTATTTTTTTAGAGAGGAAAATGGTGGTGCTGACTGTGGAAGATTTATCTTTCTGAAGGCTAAGCTATAGTCTAGCATCTCTGTTTAAATGTCACAACAGGCACATCCCGGCAGGCAAGTTATGCCACATTCCAAAAGTAAAGGAGCAGAGAGGCAGCTTGCATGGTTATGCGCAGGCAAGTTAGGGTAAGATCATGTTCATGTGGGAGCTGGCCAGAATTATTCTGTGGAAGAGAACTGGTCCCCAGGCTGCCAGCTGGAAGGCCCTCCTAAAGAGCAGTGGGGCTATGCAGAGGGATGTCATCAGAGGGGTCACATGTGCACAGCACTCGCCATTCACATCAGTGGCAAAATTCCTGCCTTGGCTCTATTCTGCTTTTCAAAGCCCATGTTTTTCTCAAATAGAACTTTTTATGGAAGAAACAAGAAGTTTTAAAAGAGTGGGAAAGGGTAGCTGGTAAAAGCAAATATAAAATTCAATACACAGAGCAAGCATCCTCGCATCAATTTGCTATGGATATTAGGGCTCTAAAAGGGGAGATGATATTCTATAAAGCTTTGGCTCTGAAGCCGCAGTGCTGCCCAAGAACACAAGAACACTCATTCAGCCCAGCTGGGTAGCTTTTTCCAAAAGCTTCCTGAAGCTCAGGACACTGGAATACATATGTAAGACAAAAACATGAAAATACAGATTATTCACAAAAAAAAGTCAATTATTTCTCATAAGAGAAGTCTCCCTAAATCTCAGGCTAGATTAGTTTATATATTGAAGCATAAGATTATATATTATTCTAATTAAAGAAGCTACATATTTTCATACAGCTCACTTTTTGTAAGCAAATCACTGAAAATGGTAAATAATGAATCTCTGGCTTTGGTAATGTCCTTGTTCCAGATACGTATGCTATTTGAAATTAATCTTTAAAAACTCAGATGATACACCTGTCTCCTTCTATCACAAGTACAAGTATACTGCAGAAAAGTTCTATGTGATTCCAATATATAAATCTGAAGGGACTTTTGAATTCCACTTTCTTGTTTCATGAAA
The DNA here is from genome assembly GCA_002844005.1 of Limosa lapponica baueri. Classification (NCBI taxonomy): domain Eukaryota; kingdom Metazoa; phylum Chordata; class Aves; order Charadriiformes; family Scolopacidae; genus Limosa; species Limosa lapponica. Next base: position 2,253,300 of record KZ505649.1, on the reverse strand, counting down.
TAAAGGAAGCGGCTTCTATTATAACAAGTTATCCAGTTTGTGGCATACAATTAAAGTTGCCTCTCATCCTGTAAAGTACCACAGAAAAGACATGTACACACATACATATACACTTATTCTATTATCTTACTTTCAAACAGTCTAATTATTTTCTTCTTTGACTAAATTATCAATTGCACTATCGCAGTAGAAAGCAAAGTCATTTTCTTTTTGGTATTGCAATTTACCTGAAAAAAAACCACAAATGGCCTAATCACTCATTTTGTAGAGCTGTATTTGCAGAAAACAGCAGAGCACAACCCTCCTTGCTATCAACCCCATAGCCAGTAAAGTCCATCTGAAAATTGTGCACGGGAACAAAAGAGACCACCTGATTCGGGAACATGAGTAAGGACAGTGATGGGAAATCAGAGAATCATAGAATCGTCTAGGTTGGAAGAGACCCTTGGGATCATC